>CAUYRT010004627.1:0-103634 GCA_963574885.1 Lepilemur ruficaudatus
CACTGTGTTCCAGCCACACTGACCTCCTTTTAGCTTCTTGACTATGCCAGGTTTTTTTCTACTTTAGAGTTCTTACAGATGCTGTTTTTTGTGCCCAGAACATTCCACATAACCCTACCATGACAGAACAGAGGCCCTATGCCCAATTTAGGGGATTGCAACCGTAGTAGTTTTTTTTTTTTTTGAGACAGAGTCTCACTCTGTTGCCCAGGCTAGAGTGAGTGCCGTGTCATCTAGCTCACGGCAACCTCAAACTCCTGGGCTCAAGCAATCCTTCTGTCTCAGCCTCCCAAGTAGCTGGGACTACGGGCACATGCCACCATGCCCGGCTCATTTTTTCTATATGTATCTTTAGTTGGCCAATTAATTTCTTTCTTTCTATTTATAGTAGAGACGGGGGTCTCACTCTTGCTCAGGCTGGTTTCAAACTCCTGACCTTGAGCGATCTGCCCACCTCGGCCTCCCAGAATGCTAGGATTACAGGCATGAGCCACCGCGCCTGGCCGTGACTAAGATTTTAAACATACATTTCTGTGCTCATTTGCTGTCCATATATTTTCATTGGTAAAATATCTAATTACATCTTCCCACTTAAATTGTTATTTTCTTATGATTCACTTTTGAGAATATTTTTATGAATGCATTTTCTCAGATTTATTATTTACAAATACTTTCTCTCTATAGTTTTCATTTTCTCTTAATAATTTCTTTTGAGCAACAGCAGTTCCTAATTTATAAAGAACAATTAATCTATTAAATATTTTCTCTTTTAGTGATTGTATATTGTGTCATATGGAAGACATTTTTCCCTAAAAAAAGGTCACAAAAATTCTCTTATGTTTTCTGCTAGGAGTTACAGTGGTGGATTGCACATTGTTAAATGGAAAAAAAAAAAAAACCCCAAAAAACAAAAAACAACTTTTTGAAGAGTTTACATTTTAACTGAGTTTATCTGAGTAAAGAAAAACCAAACAGAGCAAAACAAAACAAAAAGAATTCAAGAATTGGGCAGCCCTTTGAAACAGAGCAAGTTTAGAGAACTCCAACCAATAACATGATCTGACAGCGTTTACAGGAAAAGGAAGTGCCATGTAGAGTCAACTTAATTGGGTTACAGCTTAATTGGTTAATTGGTTATAGAACCTCCTGCAATTAACTAAAGCTCAGCTACTATAGTTAAACTCTATATTGGTTGGGTCTGTTAGACTTAGTGCAATAGCCCAGTCCAAATAAATGGCCTCCCATAAATTTTATTTATAATAATAATTCTCCCACTTTGATCAGACTCTTACCTACATAATAATGTGACCAAAACTTAGAGCATCAACACTACTTTGTTATTGTCATCCTAGATTTCTGGTCTCAACACATTAGTTATATAGTTTCCTCATGAGTACATATTTCTTTGAATTCTTCTTCTAGCTAAGTTCAGCAGATGGCTGCACAGAGACATTAAAGATTTTTTGAGAGAATGCAGCATACCAGGGAGATTATTGTTGTGACTATTAGGAGGATAATATCAAGAATTTGGAGTATCCTCCTTAGCCATGGTCCCCATGAACCAAACAGTCTTTTTGTGTGACTGAGTCTCTATTATACCTTACGTATTTATCCATGTATACAAAAGTATTACACTGCACAAATTCCTTCCTGTTCAGCTTGTAAGTAATCTAACACCTCATAGCTATGTTAAATTAAAACAGGAGGCGAGATCAAGTGGATCCAGAAATCTCATTATATAGCATTATCCTTTCAAGTACAAAAAAAAGGGGGTAGGAATAAGCAAGAAAAAAGATGCAAAGTCTCATTATGAGTAGTCTTATTCTGATGTGTTGGGAAAAAGCTATCCATATCTAAAATGTCCTCTATTGCTGTGGGGGGGGGACAAAAACTTTCCTACTCAGCCTTTACCTTAAACTCCCCAAAAGTTGTGCATTTCCTAGACCCTGGAGGTAGAAGACCTTTTAAATTTTAAGATGTGGACCCAAAGTTCATGGCCCAGTAAAATGCTTCCTCTGTCATTGAGGGATACCTCATAAGAAAACACATTTTACAACAACCTTTCAAATACTGTTTTAACATTGGCCACAAACCATTTTAGCAATTTCAGAACAGTATCCACACCTGTATTTCTTCATAATTTAGATCACCTTGCCTATTTCATAATGAGTTGTGAAATGCCAGAGTCTCAACAACGGAAGCTTTAAAGACTCGGGAGGGCGGGGGACAAATTAGCCATCCAGGCCCTCTGTGAGTCTATGTTTAATATTGAATTTATATCTTTTTAGATATTAATTTTGTTTTAAAAAACTAAAAACAACAAAATGACAAATACTTAGAATGGCCATATTAAAGCATTATAACCAAGAACTGACAAGGAAACTTGGTTATCTCTATTGCATAGAATATTTTAAAACAATAACTAGAATTATGATTAAATAAGCAGAGCTGCTAACAGCCCTAGTTTTGATATGTCAAAGGAACCCCAATTCAGCCACCATAATTCTGTAGTACATTGAGTACAGAAAGTCTGCTATTCCAGATAAATACAGGTGAAGAGCCCATAATTTTTTAACATATAACTAGCTAGAGTTCCAGAATTGGAATAATCATTACCAGGCTTAGAATTAAAGAATTCAATGCTTACCAACAAAAAGAGCCTGAACCACCAGGAAGACTTCCACACAGGCTAAATGTCTTTGCCATAACAATTGGGACAACCTGTCCCCAAATTCCCAAATAAAAGTGTCAACCTTAACCAAAGGAAGGTCAAACAAAGGACTACCAATACTCAGCCAAAGAAACACCAGTCATCTGATATTAGGAAGGGGCCATTTGGGCCAATTTGAATCTTTATTGGTAGAGCTCAATGGATTTGTCCAATGTCTGTTGTGGATTTAGCCCAAAGTTCCTCAGGAACATGCTTTAAAAGAGCTGAACTCTCAGCATTTTTGATATTTAGGTTAAGGGCAAAAATGGGCAAGCATGTTGAAGAATATTTCTCTATCATTAATTAAAGTGGGTGTTAACAGAAAAACACCCAAACTCTGTAAAATAATTTAAAGAGATTTATTCTTAGCTGAATGTGTCTGACTGGCCCAGAGCACATGAGGTGCTCTCAAGAGGTCCTGAGAAGATGTTCCTGGGATAGCTGGGTTATAACTTGGTTTCATACATTCATACAGACAGAATTATAGGAATAAGACCCTAAGTCAATACATGGAGGGAGTACATTGGTTTGGCCTGAAAATGTGCTTGTAAGTTATAGGTGAGTTTAAAGATTCTTTGATTTTAGAATGGTTAAAGAAATGAAGTTTAGTCTAAAGGCTTGGGATGTTTTAACTTAACATAAGGATGTCTGTTAATCAGACAGGCCACTGGACCTTAACTGAAACCCAAGTAGTCTGTTGAATAAATTGATAGAAGGTGTTTAAGCTTTGTCTTGTATAGCCTTAGGCCTGTTAATGAATTACAAAGGATATCTCCAAGAAGGGAGGGGGACATGAGGAGGCAGTCTGACCTCACTTCTCATGGGCAGCAACTCAGCGTTAGGGAATTTCTGGGGTGCCCTTGGCCAAGAGAGTGTCCATTCAGTCAGCTAGAGGGAGTTAAGATTTTATTTTGGTTTACATGGGACTTGAGTCAATTTCAATAATTATCTCCTTCTTTTGAGAAAAGAAATTGGCAGCATGATTTATTCTAAGAAGTCCCTTCCAAGTAAGTGAGTTGTTGCTGAGGGAACTAGTTAAAAAAAAAAAAAATGACTGACAGTATTATACCAGGACTATTAGATTTCTGAAACACATCCATAAAATATAATTAAAAAGATTTAACATCACTTTATTATTTGACAATACTTCCCTCACAATTCAACATATCAAACAAGCCTAATTAATTTAACATCTCTACAAGATGAAAGGTACATCCTCTGAGGCTCTGCAGGGGCCCAGCTGGAAAATCCCAAAGTCAATTCTAGGTCAAAAAGAGTTAATTTAGAATTTGATTTTGGGAAGTTTGTCAAAAATATCAAAGGTTCAAAACACTTGATCAAAATAAGATTGCAGCTCACTGTGAAATAATAGACATTCATTTAACCAGAGTGATAAACATCAAAAGCTGCAGAGTTATAATAAAAGTCCCAGATCTTTAGTTAGAAAAATTGAGTCCTCTCTATTAATCCAAAGACCTATTAAAGCTCCTTTTCCTATTAAGAGCAGATCAATTCTCTAAGAAAACCTTGCTGTTGTAACATAGGGAACCAAATTTTAATATTGCAGTTATATTTTTGAAATTAATGATCAGTTCTTAGAAAAACTTAATTCCTTTTTAATTTTAACCACTTATTCACATACAGAATTCCTTTCACATGAGTCATCTTTCATATACCTTCTATAATCTTATTCACTCAGTTTTATCTATATTATTCCTTCTTCCCTTCTGAAACAACCTTTAAACAACCTCGAAACTAGATAAAATTATTTTTTCCTTAAGAAAACCACATCTTTCATGCTTTATAGCTTCACTTACCAAGAATGTGTTTTGCTTTCTTTGAACAAGCAGTTATTTCTAGTTTTAATTACGTATATTAATTAGAATTTTTACATTTTTTGATGTCAAGTTTAGTAGTGAGCCATTAACAAAAGTACCAAAAAACTCAATGTGGCATATCATGATATACTTTTATTTCAAGTTCATGGGTCTCCAGGTCAGTAGAGCATCTCTGATTATACTGGGTCTGCAAGTTGGCTAAGACAACACTTTTGAGCTGTGGGTTCTGTAGGTCATTTGGGCTGTATCTATCCTAATTGTAGCTCATTATTCTGGGGAAGCACAAGCTAGAATATGTTTTTCTTATGACAGTGGCAGGGGCATATGCCAGTAAGTCCTGCCTCTAAGTACATTTTAAACATTTGATCACATCATAACTGCTATCAAGTTCAATACCACAGAGGCTGAAGATATACCCCGTTGTGGGATGGAATGGAGAAGTACAAATCTCTTGAACAATAACCAACTGTCACAAATAGTAATTGCTCTGCAATCTGTCAGTTTAAATATAATTTCCATGGTCCATAGTTAACTCTACAATCTTAGACTAACACTAAATTGAAGTAATTTAAGAAACAATGCTTGGATCCTTGGGCAATTTTTAAGTCTGCTGCAATACAAAAACATATACATTCCATATCAGTCATTAGATAACAAGTTGATTAAGTGCATACTTATATTTGGATGGTGTTAGTATATGTGGTAGCCAGAATTTTAATATGATCCTCAATGACCACAACCTTGTATAATCTCTCCTTGTGTTAAGAGATACCTGTGGATAGAAGGGATTAGTCGCTCCTGTGATGACTTTATCTTCTACAAGACTGTCACAGCTAAAGGAGAAAGATTTTTCTGCTGCCTTTAAAGAATTAACATGACATGTTGTGTGAGGGTCACATGGGAAGAGCATGAGGACATTTTCTAGGCGTCTAAAGGGATCCCTAACAATAGCCAGCAAGAAATAGGACTTAAGTCCTACAGTCACAAGACTTTAATTCTACCACAGCTGGCATGAGTTTAGAAGAAGGCCCCACACCTCAGGTAAGATTACAGTACTAGCCAACAAGACACCCTGATTCCAGCCTGGTTAGCTCTGAGCAGAAAACTCAGCTAAGCCATGGCCAGACCCCTAAGTTATGGAAACTGTGAAATAATAATTAAAGCGTCTAATGTCTTAAAGTTAAAATGTGTGGTTGTACCAGAAGGTAAAAGAAGAAACCACAGGTCGAATGTCCCTTATCTGACCAGAGTGTTTTGGATTTTAGTTTTTTTCGGATTTTGGAATATTTGCGTTCTGTTTACCAGCTGAGCATTACTAATCCAAAAATCTGAAATCCCAAATGCTCCACTAAACATTTCCTTTGAGCATCATGTCAGTGCTCAAAAAGTTATGGATTGTGGAACATTTGGGATTTCAGATTTTTAAATTAAGGATGCATAACCTGTAAAAGACCAACTTGTGCATATATAGAAAGTGGCCTATGCAAGAGTAGAATTTGGTTTTCTCTTTGTTAAAATGACAGGTTGGTTTTGGAGCATTCAGTATACTATTAAAAAGATACAGTGACATTTTCCCAGGTATGAAAAGTTCCTTATTATACCAAAATAACTATCTTTCATTAGATTACCCACCTTTTTAAAAGAAGAAATTTCTCTCTGGTATCTGTTATAGCAATAGTGTTTTCCCCCTGATAAATGGGTTGTTTACAATCTTTGTATTGCTGCTTGGCTATTGAAAACAAAATCTGTGACCTAATTGAAGCAAATTAATAAAACTTTACAATACACAATTCATATACTAATTTATTTAATTCTTGCTTACATTTTACCAGTAGATTCTATTTTTTACCTCAAATCAATTTAGGAAATTGATGTTTTATAACAAGTAATCAACCAGTACAATGTAAGAAAAGAGTTACTCTAATTTTCTGTGTATTTTTCAGCAAGTCTCTTAATTGTCTAAAGTAGTTTTCACTTCTATCTTACTAATTGAATAAAAAGTACCTGTCGTATATTCAAATAGAAAAATATATGTACATTTTGTATAATATGCTATCGGCATATAAAATGTTTTTTTATTTGTATTCTTTGTGCCTGGAGGACATTATCATATGATAAATCAGGATATAATTAAAGAAGTTACATTTACATGTTACCATAAAGTGTTTACTATTATATCTTTATAAAACACATATAAAAAGGATATATTTTGTGGAAAATGCCTTTTATAAACATTACTAAACTGAAGTTAGATTCAAGGTATATTAAAGGAATTAAGTAATAAAAATTATTCTGAGAAAGTAAAGAGCAAACAAACAGAAAAACAAACAAAAACCCCTGCCTGTGCTAAAGTCACAGTGAACTTTTTAATATTTGATTCAAAATTGCTATAATATCAGAGGCTTTAATAATACTTGGAGATGCTATTTAAGACCATCATTAAGTGAGGAGTGGAATAATTGCTATTTGCCTTGATGTTAAATTAAACAATTGTTTGGACTTCTGTAAATAATTTATAATTGGTAATGATTTAAACAGATTTTGACAGAGTTCTGTGCAATCACAACATGGGGCACATATATGGTACTTACATGTTATGAATTTTGAATTCCATTTCATTTTAATTGGGGTAGAAAATTTAGCTCCTAAGAGATGTATAATTTTGAACTTTTCCTATTTAGTAATATGACTGCAGAGTTAGCATTCAGTACTATTTTGCCCTCTTCACACAGTCTTCTTAAGGTCAGGTACTTGTTGTGCCATCATACTTTAAATAATATCTAGAGAAACGCTATAATAAATTGATGTTAACAAGTTTAAAGTAAATTTACCCAAGAGATCTTAGAATTCTTCTACAGTAGGTATAATAGCCAGTGAAGGTTATGAACTTTACTCTTCTCTCAATTCTATGCTCAAATTTCTCACAGGAATGTCCACAGGTAATAGTAAAAATGATAGCTTAAATGGCCCAGGTAATTAGAACCCAAGAAAAACTGCCTGAGGGAATAACCTTGTGAATCTTTTTATTTTTTCCCCATAAACCTTTTAAGAAAAAAGGAAACAAAGTCCCTGAAATTATTATATAAATAATCTTTCTGGAGCTGTGACTTCTTTTATCTTCAGAAGATACATTTATTCAAAAGGGGAAAAGATCAAAGCAGAAAACATTTGCACTGCCAAGTCCCTTTGCCAGAGTAAGCTGTGGACTGGAGAACCGGAGGTGCCTTCTCTAATTTAACTCTAATCAATTGATTAAGTAGTTATGTTACCACAGATTACATGACTTGCTCAATGTCACGAAGCTAGTTATCAGCGGAGCTTTGCTAAGAAGCATGTAATATCCTCTCAGCTCAGTCTCTACCAAGTTGTTTTCCTCTTACACAGATGATGGTGTTTGTCTTGCAAGGAGTGGGGACAAATTTTTCAATTAGCCAACTCAGCAAAGTTTCTTAAAGCTTGAATGTTTTTTTTGACTTTCAACTTTGATGAATTAGTGAAAGACTTCAAGCAACGAAAGATAAAATCGGTTTTAAATTCTAAAATGTTTACAGTGATGAGAAGGATGAATGAAGAGGCAATTATTATGGTTCTAGGGCAGAGCATATCTAGCATAGAGCATATCTCTATGCTAGAGAATCCTAGGCTAGTTAGAAAGGGAGACGTTATGTAAACATTTGGGAGATTAAAAAACACAGGCTTTGGGAGTGATACTAAGGGAGAAGAACTTAAAAATGCTACCCAAGGCCTTCTATCAGGTTTGAAAATAAATAGCCAGAAAAGATGACCAAGGCCTTAACCTTTTCCTCAGCTTGACTAAACTTTAGACAAACTTAAAACAACATTTAGGCCCCTGACCTTCCACTTATCCCAGCCTTTCAGAATCTAGGCCGACCATGGAGGTCCCTCTCCTCTCTCTTCTCAGAGAATTTACAAGGGTAATTGCAAATTCTTTCTCTGACCTTTAAGATGTAAACATTTTTAAAAGCCTTGATAGCTTACAGACCCAAGACTGTCTTTGTCAAGGACCTGGGAGTCTTATTTGAAGTGTAATGATCACGGAAGTTAGTCCCCTTTTTGCTTAGTCTCTGTGGGAGGGTAGGAGCCTAACTTTCATTGCTAGTTCCTTGCTCCAAGTTGCAAAACTACCTACCTCTTGCAATAAAAACAGGAAAAGCTTATTTTTCCTTTGGATAAAGCTCTAACACAGATGGTCACTCCACTTGTTTTGTGTTTTTGTCCTTTGTTTACTCTCAGCTCCTTCCTGACATTTACATTCTGAACCTACATTGATTTTTATCCTTAGATAACAATGTATAAACTAACAATTCAGAAAAAAGTCTTGTTCTTTGGGGGAGCCCAGTTAGGCCTAAGTGTTCCATAAATCTTTGCCTTCTCAACATCAGTGTCTAACTAGTTACCTAGCACAGACATTTTAATTTTGACAGGAAAATTATATTAAGTTTCCTGGGACTGCTGTAACAAGCTACCAGAAAGTGTGTCTTAAAAACAACGGAAATGTATTATCTCAGATGTCTGAAGCCTACAAATCTGAAATCAATGTGTCATTGTGGCCCTTTGAAAACTGTAAAGAAGAATCCTTTCTTGCTTCTTTTAGCTTCTGGAGTTTGCTAGCAATTCTGATGTTACTTGGCTTCTAGATCCATCACTTAAATCTCTTCTTCTACTTTCAAATAGCTGTCTTCTCCCTGTGTGTCTTCACATCATCCTCCCTCTGTGGGTCTCCATGTCCAAATTTCCCTCTCCTCATAAGGACTCCAGTTATACTGGATTAGGAGACCACCCTACTCTAATATCACCTTATTTTAATGAATTACATGTACAATAACTCTATTTTCAAATAAATCACATTCCGAGGTACTAGAAGTTAGAACTTCAATATATCTTTTTAGGGGACAGAATCCAACCTTTAACAGAGATTAAAGGGGAAAAGAAGATATCATGCCTGCAAATTTGAAGACCTTAATAAAACTTTTAGAGTACTTATTCTTAACCACCTTGAGTTTTTCTTGGGTACTTTAAAACTTGATGGAATGTGAATCAATCCAACAAATTTGGAAGTACAAATACCAAGTCCTTTAATTATAAATACCTCTTAAATATGAGTATTTTAGGAAAAGCATATATTATTAGCTACTCCCAATGCATTTGATGATTTTTAGCAAATATTAAAGATGATATAAATGCACACAAGTATAAATACTTATGTAAATACAACAGACTCCTGCAATGCAATTCAGAAACTACCACTTGGTGGCAAGATAATGCTGCTGCTAATGTGCCTAGCAATGACCTAAATACTTGCTCTTTTGTATTATAAATCCTTGATAAATTTGAAATAGGTTAGTAAAGGGAGTCAGGCTAAATTACTGATACTCTTTTATTTTAAAGAAATAATTTACATAATAAAAATGACTCTTTGACAAAGCAGACATGTAAAATCCAGGTCAAACAGTGAGTTAATTCTTTTATTGACTATCATTAGTTGAGATACTCAAGTAAATATGGAAATGAATAGGAAAATAATTATTCCATAGATAAATTTTGTGTCTGTATGTTTGTTCACAAATCCTCGCCCAAGGTGTGGTGTCATAAAATATATTTTTTAGTTCTAATTGATTGAGCATAACTGTCCAATCCAGAATTTATATTTGTCTCCTGGTAGAACATTAGAACAATGCCTTTCTAATTATTAAACTGTTGACATCTTTTACCAGAAGCTTTAAAGAAGCTTCTGGCAGAGCAAATGGATTCCTTACCTTATAACTGGCGCGGTCTGACAATGCTAAGCTTAGAAAATATACAAGATTTGCCTAGTGGAACATGCTCATTCTAAAACAAAGAACATGACTGTTTCTAAGGATTCTCTGAGGAGAAATACAGTAACAATAGAAAGTACTTCTTTTTCATGTATACATACACATACACATATACATACACATATATGTAATTATACATATATATAATTAGAAAATGATTTGTGGGAAGAAAATTGTGTGGTAATAGAGAATACCAAAGATTTAATGATATTCTTGAACAAAGGAGATTGACTAGCAGTTAGTTAATTGATTTGTTTTCTAACAATTAACCTCTTTGAATACCTAGGTTTTTCGTAAGTAATCATCCTAGAGGATAGAATGATTTTATTTTAAATAAAGAGTAGCCACTCATTGGCATAGATGACATAAGGGGTTGAATTGCTTTATTTAGATGTTATTTCAAAGCAGTATATTACAGAAGTTAGGAAAACAATTTTTGCTATTAGGCTACTTGGTTTAGGCCCCACCTCTATAATCTACTATAGAGGTGAGCCTCAATATTCTTGTTCAATACTCTCGAACAAGTCATTTAATCTTACTTCACCTAAGTTTCATCATTTGTAAAATGGGAGAAATTATAATAGTCCCTACCTCACTGATGGTGTTGGTGTGAGAATTAAATGGAATTATGCACTTAAAGTGCATAGTACCTTTTACTCTGTACACATGAAGTATTCTTTTCCTTATTATATTTTCTAAGCATTCATGGGTGCATATTTCTCCAATATTTGATGAACAGTGCATATCTTGGAAGGATCTCACAAAAGAAGTTTCTACCAAATTCCCTTTTTCCCAGGCTTTTTCACAGCTTACTAACAATTTTCAAGTAGGGAAAGATTATGGGTCATTTTGGTTGCTGACAGAAGATCAATTTTTCTTGCTCTTTCTGGCCTTTGGTACTGTGCTTTGGCTGGCAATTTGAAATCAAAGAATGCCTGGAGGTGTCGCATTTTCTGGGAAACTACTGGAGACCTGTAGTGTTAATGCTGAATGTAGTTCCACGATGAGTTTTTCAATTTCTATGCCATGCCCTTTAATGAATTTTGCCAGGAGCTGCAACTTCTCAACTTTTTTTCTCAGATCTTTTTAGCCTCTTAACATATTGCCAAAGCTGATAGAGAGACAGACCACAAATTCACTCAGGGTGCTGAAATAGTCCACTGCATGGTTATTGGCATTGGCAAAGGGTCAACACTATATTTAAGCAACAGAATCTAACACAGACCTAATATAAATGTGCCCTGACAATTAGGTCTTAGAGAAATCTTCTTTATCATAGTTTTATGGTTGGATATTTGTTAATTGAACAATATAATTTACCATAAACAATATGGGAATGCATAAACAAATCACCTTGGGAAGCTAAATTTAAATACTAAGAAATAATTTTTATGGAAGTATGTTGCATCTCAGGACTTCAGAATTTGTTTTCATATGTTTATAGAAGTTTTTTCATGTTAGTAAAATAAACTAGTTTAATAAATATTTTTGGCAGAATTGCCTCGTATCACAAATAACAAATGTCAACAAAGGTTAAAGAACCAAAGAGCACAGCATTTCTCCTCAAAGCACAGTAAACAGAGAAACGTGATAATTAGTCACTGGCTACTTTCAGAAACAAGGACCATACTTCTTTCTCTTCTCCTCTTTCTACTCAAAATACACAGAAATGGCAAAACCATGGTGATACTTAGCTGCTGGTTGTTGTAGTCTAAGCACAGACAAGTTTATAGTTATACAAAACAAGAAAGAAAAAATGTAAAAAGAATAAAAAGTAGAGGTGAGGATATAAAAGATCAAAAATGCTGGTAAAAAATTTATGCTTTTCTATTGGATCTTGAGATATTTTCCTATACTGTGGAGAAAGGTGTCCTCAAATAAACAATAATCCACAGTTGGTGGCCCACTTCATCAAATATAGTGTACTTTTTCTATTTCTGTGAGGGATTTTACAATGTCATCTATCTTTTTTTTTATTTCAGCATATTATGGGGGTACAAATGTTTAGGTTACGTACATTGCGCTTGCACCCCCTCCCCCCAAGTCATAGCTTCAAGCGTGTACATCCCCCAGATGGTGTTTAAAAGATAAATAAACATAAATGCATTTTCTCCATTGAAACAAAACAAACTCAAGTCAAAATCAGTTGAGAAAATTTTAAACAAAACATTAAAACTTTGAGGCAGGTGATAATAAAGGCTGGCATCTACAGCAGGGTCTATTCGAGTAAAAGTAATTAGTAAAAGTAATTAGCCATGTGTCCCCAGGTCTTATTGTCATCACACAAGTGCAAAAACTCAACTGAGCTTCTTAATTGAGTCTGAATGACAATAGGGAAGGACTGGTTACATTCAACTAAATACTTAAAGTCATAAAATAATGATGAATAAATTAAAAAATCTACATACTAAATTTTCACTAGACCATATACCTTTAAAGTTACTGAAATTCTGCTTTATTTCTAAAATTGAAAGACCTAAACAAATGGAATAAATAATTAGAAGGTTGTTTTGGTGAACAAAATATCTGAGCAAAAGGAAGTGAGATTATCATGAGTAAAATGAGCCATTTGTCTCAAAATAGAAATCACCTTCCAGAAAAAGTGTTTATGATACCAGCATCTCTCAAAACTGGACAGTGTTAAATAAATAACATCATATTGTTTGCTCTCTCATTTCCCTGTTTTTTAGGTATCCCAGTTGACCATTCTTGTTACAATAACATTTAATTTTTAGATATATTAATATCATTGATTACATTATAGCCTCTTTCCTGTGTAATTTCTTTTTAATTGGACTATAAGACATTTAATAGTTTCCTGTTTGAGAAGGTACATTTCCTGTTTTTGTTTTCCCAGTTTTGCATGAAGAGTTTATCCTTTTTTCCTTTTTCTTATTTTTTTTAAGATTCTGAGGTATTTCCTTAATTTACCGAAAATATGCGCTTTTTTTTCCTTATAAAATACTATTTGGTACTTCAACAGAAAGATATCTTCATGAGCAATATTAGTCCTTTTTTTTTCTTTATTGAAGTATACTTTACATACCATGGCTTTACTCCATTTTAAGTGTACAATTAAATGATTTTTCAGTGAATTTACCGAGATGTACAGTTAATCACATAAATCAGTTTTAGAGGAATTTCTTTCCCCTATTGAGACCCCTAATTCCGTTCCCCAACTACTTTTCAAGCTGACACAAGACCCGAAGAATGGGCCCCACTTGTACTTGCCATCAAACTGGTATTGACTGAAAAATATGCTTTCTATATGAGTTCATATGAATTATAGAAATTATCATACCTAAGTTTTATGTGTTCTTTGGAAATGTAAAATAATAGTTTAGAGATTTTAGGAATGATTTAGATAATAGGGGGAGGTTGGGAATAAAGAACATAGATTTTATTTTTTTAGGCAGATAGGTAAAAAATAGGCTGGAAAATTTATGCTATTACATTTCTTTATTGAATGTCCACTTTTTTCTTAAAAATCTGTAGAGAAAACCTCTAGATACATTACATGTCTTAATTTGGGTAATATCTTGCTCTGAATAGTAATAGAAAGATAAGAAATTTGGAGAAAGCTATGTTATCTCTTTAAAGTTATCCTGGGATTTCACATCTTAATTTACATAACTCAACCTGTAATAAGTTTAATGGAAATAAATAAGCCCTAATTGTGGCTTATTCTCACAATTTATCTCTTGCAATAGAAACTTTATTGCTGAAGATACTGGAAATCAGGTGAAGTTGAGGACAAAATTTAAGTTGTGATTGTGGGAGTGATGAGTTTAACAAAATAACCTTTGCCTTTATAGCTTATTTTTTAAAAGTCTCAATGGGTAAGATTTTTGAATAGTTTACAAAATGTATATAGCAAATCAGGTTTGCTTGAAAGATAAAATACCAATTCACAATTTCTATAAAACTTTTTATTTTTGTGTCTAAAGACAGCAGCTTCACTAGCAAAAATCTTCCAAGATTTAAATGTATTCACTGGTAGATGTATTATAAAAATGATCCTGCTTTTGAGTTTCAGCTCCTTGTGGTCAGCAGCCTGTGAAGCCAGGTGCACACCCTGAGGATGTTTCCTCTTCAGTAGAGCAGGCCATCCCGGGGCTACTAACACCTGCAAGCGTATGTCCTGGACTCTGGCCTGCATGGATAGACAAATCTTTTTAGACTGATTGGACTACTTGATAGAGACTGAGGGGGAACTAAATACCAGAGCTGTTCCATACCTCTTTTCTTCCTAGCAGAGAACCACGCACAGGCCATGTTTACCTGTCAAGGGTCTATAATCCTAGCCACACTGTAATCCTTCTTGAAGCAGCACTTAGTTCTACTTGGTGCCTGGCTCAGAATGAGTGCTTAATTAGTATTAGTTGAATGATAATTAACCAACCTCCTTCCCTGTAATTGTTCTCTTTTTTGCCAGCCTGATGATACACATATTACGTACATTCATGCATACAAGTTTTCCTCAGCTCACATACTTTATCTCTAGTAACCATTTTATTAACAAAGGGTAATAAACATCTCCTTAAAAATGTCTATTTTATTAATCTTTATTAATAACAACTACACAAATTGGAAAATAGTATGTGTATGTGGAAGATGCTCGTTTTTTTTAGTCTCAAGACAAGGCTTGTTGCTTGTATGAATTACAGATCCCTTGTATTAACTCTGCAGCCCTCTGCCTGTCCTACAGTGCCTACTGCAATGCATAACATACCGTACCTATTGGGCAAATAATTGTTTAAACAAGTGAAACAAAACTGGATTAATATGAGATGGGATTTAACTATGAGATATACACACACGATGTAGCATAAGGATCAAATTGATAACAATGACAAAATCAATACTGGTAGCAGAAAGTAGAAATCCTCTAATCCTTCATGTGTGTGCACTGTTTTACATTGTTATTTTAGATATTTCTAACAGTTTAAAAAGTCAGTATTATCACTCCCTTTAACAGATGAGGAAACGGAGGTTTCAAATGTTAACATGTCCAGGGGCACCAAGCAGACAAGCAAAAATCTTCCTATTATTTCACACTCCGTTATTAATTAGAGAGACCTTATCCAAATACTGACTTAGATTTTCCTTGAGGATTTTGTCAGTTGAGAGTTTATTTCTCTGACCCATAAAGTAAGAGCTTAAATGCCTTCAAAACTCTTCCTTCTCCACTTTTCTCTATCTCACTGATTTAGCATAAGAGAAAAAGATTTTTTAAACTTGTTTTCATTTTTCCTCCATTCATTTCACACAGGCTTTCCCGAGAGATACTAGTGATAGATGGGTTCAGTGCTAATGATATTTTTATGAGCTTTTAAAGTGAAATGAAACATTATAATAGAAATATTGCTATAAACATTTAAAACCATTGAACTGGTTAGAAAATATATTCAAAATTTTGATAAGCATTCCGACTAACTGCATCTCTCTCTAGCATCAGCGTTTATCTAAACTGAAAAGGAAAAGGCAAGGCATTATCAGTTTTTAAACATTTTTCTCTTTTTTTCTTATACTGCCCACATTGTTTACATAAATGTTTATTACAAAGTGGAATATTTCAGTTGACCTAAAAAATTAAATAGTTATTTTTGGTTTTGCCTTGGAGCTTTTTTACTGAGGCCCAAAGTGGAGTTAACTTACCTACTAAGCAATGACAAAAGTAAGAGATTAAATATGAATATTAAGAGAAAAATATTTAAAATTATAGTATGTGTGCAGATAAAGGGAACATGATTTTTTTCCCCTAAATAACAGAGGTAAAAGAAAACATTAATAACAGCAAGAGGCAGGGCACAATGTAATCCTACCACTTTGGAAGGTGTGGGGGGAGGATCTATTGAGGCCAGGAGTTCAAGACCTCGTCAGGAGCGAGACCCCGTCTCTACAAAAAATAGATAAAAATTAGCTGGGTGTGGTGGTGTGTACCTGTATGGTCCCAACTACTCAGAAGGATGAGGCAGGAGGATCGCTTTAGCCCAGGAGTTTGAGGTTGCAAAGAGCTATGATGATGCCACTGAACTCTAGCCCCAGTGACAGAGCAAGACCTTGTCTCAAAAAAAAAAAAAAAAAAAAAATGCAAGAGAGAAAACAAAAGGAGGGCTACAGAAAGGTCTTTTTGTTATACCCCCAAAGGAAAACAAATTATTATTAAAATTTGAACATTAGCTAAAGAATGTACTCATTAAATGCAGCAACAATTTTAGAGAGAAATGTGTTTATGTGCAAAAGATTGAAAATTTGATAATATGAAGACCTTCATTTCCTGTATGATGACAGTCTAATTTATTCAGACAAACCATGTAACTAAAAGAACTAAAGATTCTATAAACAAGCACAACTTGCACCTGTTTGGAGAAATAAAACATTCTAGAACTCAAACTTTGCAATAAAATATTGTGGAGGAAAACCTGAAGCTTAGAATAAAAAATAACAAAGTATCTGGGAAAAAAGCACCATAAGTGAAAACTAACTATTTACATAAGACAGTAGACATTAACCTACCAAGCCTTAACTATCAGACACAAAATAAACAACTCTGCTTACTTCGTTCAAATCCTTTTTAAAAATTTATTTGAAACTTCTACAGAATATAGAAATGATACACACAAATCTAGCAGATTTAACATTTTAAAAAGTGAACAGAAATTGAAAACATTAAATATAGAATAATTGAAAGTAAAAATTAGGTGGATAGATTTATAAGGTAATTAAATATAGTTAATCATACAACAAAGGAACTGGCAGTTATGGTAGTAAAAATATTCAGAATACAGTCGATAATGACAAACGGCAGAAAATTAAAAGAAGTTAAGCAATATAGTGAACAGAGTGAGCAAGTCTAGTTGTAGTTCCAAAGGGAGAGCAGCAAAAATGGGTCATAGGCATTATTGAAGAGGTAATGAGTGAGAATTTTCCAAAATAGAAGAGCACAAATCACAGAGACAAAAGCTCAATGAATCCCAAACACCACAAATAGAAGAAATATATATCTAAGCATTGCAGTAAGACTAAACAATTACCAAATCAAGAGGAAATTTTAACAGCAACCTGGGTTGGGGGGAACTCTTCAAAGTACTAATAGTAAGATTGTGCTCAGGTCTAAACAGCAACCATTAGGAAAAAGAAAAAACAAAACAAAACTAGAAACCTGTATCTCAAAAGATATTTTCATACCTACACAGAGTTTGCCATTAATAAAGGAAATTTGAAAGGATATCCTTCTGGAAGAAAGAAAGTGATCCCGGAAGTAATGCTTTTAATACAAAGAGCTATGGAGCAAAATGAATTTGTAACTCTCTGAATAAATCTTAGCCAAGGTACCTGTACACAACAATAATTATATGTGAAGTTTAAAAAGCCAAACAGAATTATAATAACTGATATTGTTACTAAAATTAGTTGAGAATGTATTAAGTGGTATTAAATTTTTCTAAGAACCTTTTGTTACATAGGAATCACTTATTCAGAGTATTGTTAATAATTAAGCTTTGATAAATTAAGTACACATTTTGTCCCCTTTGTATATTTTTAACTTTTGAAATATGTAAATGTATTTTTTATTTTTTAAAATTATGTTAAACACTTTCTTCCCACGCACAAACACACACAAATATTACAATAAGTGCTGGAGAATCTATAAACATATGGCTAAATCATAATAGCTAAATTATCTAGGAATATTTCTTTAATTCTGATGAGTAAACACATAAAATAAATGTTTCCTTGAATGTATATCATCTTTTTTCAAAATAAAATTATATGCATACAAAAGAAAAAGTCCATTTGAATAATGAGTAGATGTTTTAAATTTATCTATAATTATAGTTTTTACTCTTCTACTACTGTTAGTGAGAATTATAAGCTTATATGCAAGTATAAGAAAAGCCTTAGAAGTATGTGAATGTATGTAAATTTTTAAGAATAATTGAAAAGAATATTTTTCTCCCTGTAAGATAATATTCTAATAATAGCTTTTGAACATACAGTATTCATCTCTATTCATTTTATCATAATGCTAAAATAATGAACTTGCTCACACTGGTCTGTATCATTAGAAATTAATGTTGGATTTACTATATCCTGTTAATAAAAATGCAAAGGAGAAATTTTTTTAAAAATTAAAACTGGTAATAACTTCTTCTGCCTTCTAATATTGGTACATAGTTTACATTCATAGAAAATATATTTTTTATTGCTTCCTTCCACTTATCACGATTAATCAAAAAAAAAAAATCAGTGAGATCCTGAATAAATCCCTTAGGGGAAAATAATTAATTTTGGCTCTTCTCAGGGAGGCTAAGAACTCTTCTAAGGGAAAGTTGGTGAGGGATCCATAGGGAAGGGCTTAAAGAGAGTTGAAATGCACTGCATAGGAAAACCAAAAGGCACGCTCTCTCCCTCTGGTGCTCTCTTGGTCGCTCTCTCTCCCTCCCTACTTCTGCTTCTTCACTTCCTCCCTCTCTCCCTTCTTAATTTCCTTTTCCCTTTAAGAGTTTGGGGTGAAAGAGTGAGAAAAGGACAGAAGAAGGAAAAGGTGATGGAGGAGAAGGGCACAAAAATATGTTGTGAAGCTGAGGATTAGATTGACAAAAAAAAAAAAAAAAACGTGGGAGGTATTTTTAGATACACAGAAGTCTAAATTTATGCTCAACACCATCATGCCATCCTTCCTTACAGGTAATCTTCAGTAAAGTGTGCTAAATGCACAGAGGATTTATATCGATTTTTTTCCTGTTTATCTGGGGATAAAAATCAAAATCTGCAGCTGCTTTCCATGTTATCTTTGTCTCAGGATGTAGCAGACTGAAAACATCTGTCATTGAACCAATTCAAAGGAAGTAGGACATCCAAATGGAAGTAAAGAAAAGACACGAGTCATCCTTAACCGCTAACAATCTTCAGGGAGATTTGAAAGTGTAAGGAGCTTCCACAAAATTTGATATTTAGAATTCAGTAAACAGCAGCCTTGAGCTATTATGTGTGATATATTATTTAAGCATAATTAATATATTAAACATACTGACTCTTAACCAGATGTTATGTTATATAAATTACTGATGTACTTACTATTTTACTTTGTGATTTTATATTTCCAAGTATATATTATTATAGGAAAATGAGGGGAAATATGTTTTCCTTCTTCTAATAACCTGTTCCATATATCTGTTTATTATATTTGCCCCTTTGGGGCATATTCTACATGCAGAAAAGCACACAAATTATAAATTGGTGAATTTTTCCAAAGTGAACACCCCCGTGTAACCATGACCCAGGTCAATAAATAGTACTGTACTAACACCCAGAATCCATCCTCATGGTGTAGCCCGTCTACTACCCTGTAATAGTTTTGCCTATTTTGGAACTTTATATGAATGGAATCATACATTACCTTTTTATTCTTTGAGTGTATTTTTTTCAAAAATAGTTATGTTGGTCACATTGCTTCCTGCGGTTGTAGGTGCCAATAATTCATTCTTCTGCACTGTATTATATTTCATTGGATGAATATATAGCAATTTATCATTTCTATTTTTGTTAGGTAATTTGTTATTAATATTTCCCATTTCTAACTATTGCAAATTTTGCTGTCATGAACATATGTACATGCATTCAGTGAATGTATGTGTGCACATTTTTGTATTGTATATAACTAGCAGTGAAATTTCTGGGTCACAGGGTACATATGTGTTCAACTTTAATATTGAAATTACCATTAAACCACTATTATATCAGTGGAAAGACACAATGAGGTGAGGCAGATTAAGTATTTACTTTAAAGACAGACTGGCATTTAGTCCAGCTCACAATACATTTTTACTTAATAATCTTGAACATATTATTTAATTTCATTGACCCCCAGCTTATTTATCTGCAAAATTAATATATAATATACCATACAAGAAATACTATATAAAATAATGTATGTTGGAAAGCATATAACACATTTAGTGCTTGATAGATATTTATTTATTTACACCCTTGCCTGGGGTGTAATTAAAAAATTAAGTTATACCTGAGTTTGAATGATTGTGTAACTAAGTCAGGACTGTTACAGTTATCTGGCAGTCCCTCTGCTAACCCATGTTGTCTCTCACCATATGTCCCTACTGATTTTCATTGATACTTCATAAGCTTGGTGTGTTCAGTTGGCACAGTAACTAATACCCATTAATTAAGAATTTATTAAGCAGCGGCTATGCATTCAGCATTGCTACGGGCTATATGAAGAATTCAGAATAAGTTCAACCATCATTTTCTATCCCTCAAAGGGGTAAAAGACATAACTGCAAAGGCACAGGAAATATTTTAATTACAGAACAAATTAAAATCTGATTACATTATAAAAGTAGTCATATCCTCTGCCCCATACTTTTTTCTACTTGGTTGAAGTTATTAAACTGCCAAATTTAAATTTGTTTAACAAGTTTAAACTTGTTTAACTGTGAAAGAAAACCCAATACTTGTTATTTTTGTCAGTTTATACAAGTTTTAAGAATATTTTCTAAGACAATATTTTTAAAAAGAATTGTAGGGGGTCTGGATTTTAGTGAAATTTTCTCCTGATTTCTAGTACATGAAAATGAATAAAATTATTTACAACAAAAGGGAAGAGAATGTCAACATTAATGAAGGGGGCTGTGCATTGGGACTACAATTCTAGGATAGATTTTGCTCTTCTGTTCGTCACTGTTCAGTATTAGAAAACAAGCTATCAGGAGCAAAACAAAGCAGTTTGTAAATAAGCTTGGCAAATAGAAATTAATCATAAGAATTTTTTCTGGTAAGAAATAAAATTTATTATTTTAATCATAGGCTAAGTATTATGTGAGTTCATGATGTTCTAATATGATTTTTATAGATTTGTTTATAATTTGTTACTACAGATGTAATCCGGTATCATTATATCTCTATTTAATTTTGAAAATACATTTTCATGAAAAATAATAACATGATATTAGTTCTAGTTAAAAATATGGTGCATGTGTTTTATATGTCCTTATGCATGGCATTGAGAATCCAAAGGCACATGATCCTTTGATAGCAAAGAACTTGGAGTTTTCTAGAAAAGACAGACACATACAATAATGGAAGTATTTTCAAGATGTAAGAGTATTGAGTAAGTGAGAGTGACATATTGACTTGGGGGGTGACGAGGTTACAGAACCGTATTGTTGAAGACAGAACAGCAGGGGTAATTACTATGCCAAACAAAGGCCTTTGTATGGTGGTAGTCTATACAGAGACGTAGATGGATTAGATAGCATGATATTTCACTTGTATTGGCAACTAAAATGGTTGGGATTGTTTTAGAGCATTAGGTGCAAATGAAGATACAAATAAATAGAACATAAGATGGATTAAATAAACAGAAACAAGATTATAGAGCACTTGTGTATTTCCTTTTATGCTAGGGAATTTTGTCTTAATTTGATAAACTGCTGGTTCTCATATGTCTAAGAACATAACATCTTGTACATTTTTAAAAATGCAAATGCCACCATCCGTTCTTCTCATTCTGTTTCATTTGGTTTGATGGAGAACCCACAGATTTTGCATTTTTAAGTTTTGCACTGGGAGAAGCACTGATTTAGGCATTGAAAACAACTAAAAACTTCATAGCAGAGGACTGATGTGTCAGATTTTGAGTTTTCAAGAAAAATTTTAGAAGAATAACCCAGGCTGACTAGTTCGAAGGCTATTGAAAAAGTACAAGTGAGTGATGATGAAGTCTTGAAATATAATAGTGATTTATGAAAAAGGCAGCAATGTATTTAATAGTTTGGGAAATGACAGTCTAGTCAATAAATGGTTATCAACAAGCAAAAGTAGAACTTCTACAATGACATACAAAAATTCCTATCGCATAACACACACAAAAATTTCAATGTGTTGGGAAAAATCTAAGTATGATAGGTAGAACAATAACACTTTGGAGGAGAACAACTTTATGGACTTTGGTTTAAGCACAGATTTTTTTAAAAGGTGCATAAAAAGTTTTAATAAAAATGATTAAATTAACTATATTAATATTAATATCTCCTGTTCATTCAAGACATCATTGAGAGTTGAAAAGGCAACTCACAGAGTAAGAGAAGCTATTTTTAATACATATATCCAGAATATATAACTATTTCTTAAAATCAGTAAGGAGAATAAAGAAAACTCAATTGAAATATCAGTTAGACTTACTTTTGAAAATTGGATCTCCAAATGGCCAATTTTCATACAAAAAGTTGCTCATAACCTAAGATATCAGAGAAATGCAAATGAAAACTATAATGTGATAGAACTCTATACCCACTGGGATAGCTAAAATTAAAATGATAAAAATAATCAAATGTGGACAAGGTCTTTGAACAATCAGAACTCATATACTGCTTTCAGGAATTTGAATTTCACATCTACGTTAGAAAATCATTTGGTTCTATCTTTTAATATGAACTAATGAGTACCCTAGTAATTCTATCCCTGTTTATGTACCCAATGCAAATATGTACACAGGTTCAACAATACACAGATGCTATAATGTTCACAGAAACATTATTCATAAGAGTCACAAATTATAAGAAAAAACAAATTTTCATCTACAGTTGACTTAATAAATTATGGTCCATTCAAAGAATGGATACTACATGTTCCATTTGTCTATTGCTACGTATAAAACCATTTCAAATTTAGTAAAATGAAATAACAGACATTATGGTCATGAATACTGTGAATCAGAAATTGAGGTAGGGCACAGCATGGATGGATGATCTTTATCTATGATGTCTGAGGCCTCAGCTGGGAAGACAAATGGTTGAGGATGACAAATTGCTGAGAACCAAAATCATCTGAAATTTCTTCACTGGAGTGTTTGATATCTGATTTTGATTACTCAGCTGGAACATTTGCATGTGGCTTGGGGTTCTCTGAGTATTTCAGCTACATTCTAAGAAGGGAGAGTCCTGAGAGGGAGCATCTGAGGAGTTAGTGTTTCAATAAATCAAGGACAAAACCACAATACCTCTGCTGACCTCATGTTAGAAGTCGCAAGTCACACCCTATTCAATAAGCCACATTGTATTAATTACAAGAAGGTTATTAAAGTCAGCATAATTCAAGGGGAAAGGAATTGGATTCCATCTTTAGGAAGTGGCAAGGCCAATTTGTCGATCATGTGGGCTAAGAAATACTGTTGTGGCCATCTTTAGAAACAAAATCTGCCACAGAATCCTTTGATAAGATTGACAGCTATGCCTATTAACATAGATGAATCTCTCAGATATACTGTTGAGTTAATGAAGCCAGATACAAGAGAGTACATGTTCAATAAATTAATTTATATACAAAATATTAAATCCAGCAACACCCATTTATGCTGTCACATGTTAAAATGGTGATTACCTATTGAGATAGTGATTGAAAGAGAGCAGCTAAATGGTTTCTAGGATATTTATATTTCTTTTATGAATTCTAGGGACAGGTGTGTTTAGCATGTGAAAATTCATCAATTATTCAGTCATGATATAAATATTTTTTCTGTGTATATATTATACTTAAATAAAAAGTTAAAGTAAAAAGAAAAACGCATTCAACATATTTATATTCAGCATATATAGTTGTCACTATCTTAAGATCTTTTCTAAATTTTTCTCATTTTTTCTTTCACTCATCACTTTGCACTATATTTATTGTTTTAGTCATTATACATCTGCACAAAGTGTTGCAAAGATACATGCTACTTGTTATAAATTATACTTCTAAAAATAATGCTGATGTATTGCTGATGTGACTGCTTATTGTTTACTTAACAGAAAATAATTTATTTCCAATGTTAAAATTAGTCTCACCACTATGAGTTTCTCCTTTTTAAAAAGATAAAAGTTACTGTACAAGACATGAAAGAATTATAATCCATGAAGAAGCTGATATATTTTCATAGTATTTATCTTTATGTATACTTGGAAATAGTCATTTCCCCAAGACATTTGGAATCTTCCATTTTACCCCCTTATAGATAACTTTTTCTCACACCCAAATATAATTTATTAGCAAATTCTTTCAGTTTTTGCTTTAACACATATCCAGAATCCAACCATTCTGCACCACATTCACTATTACTCTGTCCTGAGCCACAATTATCTCCCACTTAGATTTTTTGTTAATAATAGTATGCTAATAAGCCTCTTTGTTTTGCCTTTACCCCCTTACATTCTAATTTATAACATAGCAGCCTGTGATGACTGAGTATCTATCTGATCTTGCAGATCTTGTTCTTATGCAACCATCCTCCAATGGTGTTGATGTCACTCAAAGTAAAAGTTAAAATTCTCAAAAAGGCTGTCAATGTCCCGCAATACTTCCTAAGGTCTCCTAACTTTGCTCACTTCGCTTTAGCTGCCTCGCCTTCCTGCTTGTATGAAAAAATGTCAGACAAGTTCTAACCTTGGTTCTTTGTATTTGCATTTCTTTTTGAATAAAATTGTTTTCCCTCAAGTTTCTGTATGACCTGTTCTCTCACTCTCTTCTGTTTTTTGCCCAAATTTTGCCTTTTTACTGAGGCTTTTCCCTCACTGCTCTATTTAACATTTCAACCCTTTTCCAGTTACCATCATCATCAGTTCAACCATTCCCTGCTTACTTTTGTCCAAAACATTAATCAACTTTGTATATTTATTTTTATACATTTGTTTCTTTATTGTACATATCTTCCAAGTCATTTTCACCCTTAATAGAGTGAGTCCTAGCTCCATGAGGATGGGATGTGTTAACTATTTGTGTGTGTGTGTGTGTTTGTGTATACATGTGGGTGCCCCAGGACTTTTGCTCTTTTTGAATTCTCTTTTTGAAGCAAACTTCTCTACTCATTGCTTTCTGTTTTTCAACTTTCATGTTTCATGTTTAAACTTAAATGAGGTTTTCTCAAGGAATGTTTTATTGGTCATTTTATAAAAAGTAGTCTGGTCTTCCACCTCTTGTTTCCTATCATATTTCCCTCTTTATTTCTTCCATGGATCTTTAACATCATGTAGATATCCTGTTGACTTAATTATTGAATTGTTTCTCTTTCTAATTGGAATATAATCTCAATGAAAAGAACTTCATTAGAGAATGAGTGTGTGAATAGGATATACTAAATAGATTTTAGCCGGACATTTGCCTTTTTTAAACAATTCCTCTCCATAGGTAAGCATACATCTGCTTTTTGAATATAATTTTGTATTACATCAGTAAAGATAGGTAAAACATAAACATAGGGTTTAGTAATGTTTTTGTTTGACAACACATGGAAATTTTTTTTTTCACTTCTACTTTTGGGAGTATTTTTGTTTTTTTCAGGTTACCATATTTCTTTCACAGAAAAGGGGCAGCTTATTTCATCCACGAATTCAGGGATGAGCCTGATAAATCCTGTCATAATCCCTAAATCAATTAGCTGCAAAAATCCGTTTGCCCCAGGATTGGGATATGACTGACTCTGAGACAAAGAGTTGAAAAAGAGATTTGTTGGGGCCTCGGAACAAAGAAGTTTTCTATTTCCTAAAAGAAGGTCACCAGAAGATATTATTTCTCAACCTGATGATTTTATGTTCTGTGATTGTGAAACTTTGACCTTACACAGTTATTTTGTTGCCCTGAGGGAGACCACCTTAAGAATGAAAACAGAGAAACCTATAGTCAGGGAAATTGCAAAGACATAGACCAAATCCACTGGATTTAGCTAGATTGAATCCACTGACCTCTGGACTTTCAGTTGTGTAAGCAAGTATACTTTTTTATTTTATTCATTATAGTTTCCTTTTCTATGCTTGCAGCCAAAATCAGCACAACTGAAATTCAGAGTGCTGATTTATTTATTTATTTGTTTATAATTTCAAATTATTAAGAGGGTACAAATGTTTTCATTACATGGATACCTTACATAAAGCTTAAGTCAAGGGTTTTGGTAGGCCTATATCATTAGAATAATGTTCATTGTAACAAATGGGTAAGTTTTATTCCCACCCTCCCCCCTTCTTGGTTTCCAATGACCTGTACGTCATTTTGTGCCTGTGTGCTCTCATCATTTCAGTCCCATATATTAGTGAAAACATATGTTGTTTGGTTTTCCATTGCTGAGATATTTCACTTAGCAACTTCAGTTCTGTCCAAGTTGTTCCAAACAACATTATTTCATTCATTTTTTTGTCTGAGTACTGCAGTGTGTGTGTGTGTGTGTATGTGTGTGTGTGTGTGTGCACACCACTTTTTTTTTTATCAACTTGTGAATTGATGGAGGTTTAGGCTGGTTCTGCATCTTTGCAATTGTGAATTGTGTTGTGATAAACATTTGAGTGCAGATGTCTTTTTGATAAAATGACTTCTTTTCCTTTCGGTAGATATGCAGCAGTGGGATTGCTGGATCAAATGCTAGGTCTACATTTATTTTTTTGAGGACTCTCCATACTGTTTTCCACAGAGGTTGTACTAATTTTCAGTCCCACCAATAGTATATAAGCATTCCTCTCTCTCTGCATCCATGCCAGCACCTATTGCTTCTTGACTTTTTAATAGTGGCCATTCTGATAGGGGTAAGGTGGTATAGCATTGTAGTTTTAATTTACATTTCCCTGGTGATTAGTGATGTTAACCTTTTTTTTTTATATGTTTATAGGCAATTTATCTTCTTTTGAAAAATTTCTGTTCATGTCTTATGTCTACTTTTCAATGGAATTATTTGTTTCTTCTTGCTGATTTGTTTGAGTTCTTTGCAGATTCTGAACATTAGTCCATTATAGGATATAAAGTTTGCGAATAGTTTCTCCCCTTCGGTAGGTTCTCCATTCACTGTTGATTATTTTCTTTATGGTACAGAGGCTTTTAAATTTAATCGAATCCCATTTATTTATTTTTGTTGCTGTTGTATTTGCCTTTGGTATCTTAGTCATAAATTCTTTGCCTAGGCTGATGTCTAGAGATATTTTCCTACATTTTCTTCTAGACTTCTTAGGGTTTCATGCCTTACATTTAAGTCTTTTTAATTTTTGTATATGGTAATACATAGGAGTCTTTTTCATTCTTTTGCATGTGGATATCCAGTTTTCCCAGGACCATCTATTACATAGGTCTTTCTTTCCCCAGTGTATGTTGTTGTCTGCTTCATTAAAGATCAATTGGTCATAGGTATATAGTTTTATTTCTGGGTATTCTATTCTATTCCATTGATCTATATCTCTACTTTTATACCATTACAATGCTGTTTCAGTTGCTGTAGCCTCATAGTATTTTTTGAAGTCAGATAATGTGATTACTCCAGATTTATTCTTTGCTTAAGATTGCTTTGAATATACAGGATCGTTTTTAGTTCCAAATGAAGCCTAGGATTATATTTTCAGGTCTGTAAAATACAACATTGGTATTTTGATGGGAATTGTGTTGACTCTGTAAATTACTTTGGGCAGTATGGACAATTTAATAATGTTGATTTTGCTAGTCCACAAGCAAGGGATGTTTTTCTGTTTGTTTGTGTCATCTATGATTTCTTTCATCTATGTTTTATAATTGCCTTGCAGAGATCTTTCATCTCCTTGGTTAAATATATTCCTAGGTATTTTGTTTTCTTTGCAGCTATAGTGAATTACATTGGGTCCTTTATTTGACTCTCAGCTTGACTGTTATGATTAATAGTTTATAGAAATGCTACTGATTTGTGTATATTGATTTTGTAACTTGAGACTTTGCTGAATTTATTTATCAATTCTAGGAGTGTTTTGGTGGAATCTTTAGGATCTTCTAGATATAAGATCATATTGTCAGCAAACAGGGATATTTTGACCTCTCGTTCCTAATTTGAATATCCTTTATTTCTTTCTCTTGCCTGATTGCTTATGGCTAGGACTGCCAGTACTGTGTTGAATAGAAGTGGTGGCAGGGGGTACCCTTGTCATTTTTTAGTTCTTGGGGGCATTGCTGTCAACTTTACCCCATTCAATATGACGTTGGCTGTGGATTTGTCATATATGCCTTCTATAATTTTTAGGTATGTTCTTTCTATGCCTAGTTTGCTGAGGGTTTTTATCATGAAAGTGTGCTGGATTTTATCAAATGCTTTTTTGCATCTATTAGGATGATAATGTTGTCTTTGTTTTTGCTTCTGTGTATGTGGTGAATCACATTTGATATGTTGAATGATCCTTGAATCCTGGGATGAAACCCACTTAATCATGTTGAATTATCTTTTTGATGTGCTGTTGAATTAGGGTTGCTAGCATTTTGTTGAGGATTTTTGCATCCATGTTAATAAAGGATATTGGTCTACAATTTTCTTCTTATTCTTCTTCTTCTTTTTTTTTTTTTTTCTGTTGTGTCCTTTTCTGGTTTTGGTATCAGGGTGATACTGGCTTCACAGATTGAGATAAGGAAGGATTCTGTCCTTCTCAATATTATAATTTCAGTAGGATAGGTACCAGTTCTTCTTTGTAGATCTGTTAGAATTCAGCTGTGAATCCATGTAGTCTGGGGCTTGTTTTATTTTGAGATTTTTTGTTGTTGTTGCTTCAATCTTGCTGCTCATTACTGGTTTCTTCAGGATTACTATTTCTTCCTGATTCAGGCTTGGGAAGTTGCATGCTTTATTAGAATTTATCCATTTCCTCTATATTTTCTAGTTTGTTTGTGTAGAGGTTTTTGTAGTATTCATAGATGATATTTTGTCTTTCTGTGCTATCAGTTGTAGCATGTCCTTTTTCATTTCTGGTTGAGCTTATTTGAGTCCTTCCTCTTCTATTTCTGATTATTCTAGCTTAATAGTCTATTGATTTTGTTTATGTTTTCAAAGAACAAACTTTCTGGTTCATTGATCCTTTGTCCTTTTATTTGCTTCCATTTCGGTTAGTTCTGCTCAGAGTTTTGTTGTTTCTTTTCTTATGCTGGCTTTGGGTTTGGTTAGTTCATCTTTTCCTAGTTCTTTGAAATGTGGCATTAGGTTATTAATTTGTGATCTTTCTGTCATTTTGTTGTATCCCACAGATTTTTGAAAGCTTATGCTCCCTTTGTTGTTCAGTTCAAGGGATCTTTTGATTTTCTTCTCAATTTCATTATTGACCCAAGGACCATTCATCAACAGGATGTTTCATTAACATGACTTTGTGTAGAGTTGAGTGTTTCCCTTTGAATTGATTTCTAGTTTTACTCCACTGTGGTTTGAGAAGATACTTGGTATGGTTTCTATTTTTTTATTTTTTTTAATTTGATTAGACTTGTTTTGTGGCCTAAGATATTATCAATCTTGGAAAATGTCCCAGGTGTTGGTGAGAAGAATGTATGAATATTCAGTAGCTTTTAGGTAGAATGTTCTATAAATGTCTAAGTCCATTTCTTCTAGAGCCTCATTTAAGTCCAGTGTTTCTTTATTGACTCTCTGTTTCAATGTTTTGTCCAGTTCTATCAGTGTGGTGTTGAAATCCCCAGTAATCATGATGCTACTGTTTGTTTATTTGTGTAGATCTAGTAGAACTTTTTTATGAATCAGGAAGCTCCTGTGTTAGGTGCATATATATTAAGGATTGTTGTGTCTCTTGCTAAACTGCTCCCTTTACTACTAAATACTGACCATATTTGTCTTTTTTTTTTTTTTTACCATTGTTGATTTAAGGTCTGTTTTATTTGATATGAAAATGGCTACACCTGCTCACTTTTGGTTTCCATTTGTGTGGAATTGTTTTTCCATCCCTTAACCTTGAGTCTGTTCAAGTCTTGTGGGTTAGATGTGTTTCCTGAAGACAGAAAATACTTGAGTTATGTCTTTTTCATCCATTCAGCTAATCTATGTTTTTTAAATAGGACATTCAGATCATTCATGTTGAGTGTTAGTATTCATATGCGGTATGCTGTTCTGTTTATCATGTTGGATGATAACCTATTGTTTTGGGTTTTCTCTTGTGCTATTGTCTTATAAAAGCAGTGAGCTTTAACTTTGTATATTTTTGCACTGGCTGGTATCTATTGTGCTGTTCCATTTATAATGCAATTTTGAGCATTTCCTGTCAGGCAGATGTAGTAGTGACAAATTCCCTTAGTGTTTTCTTGTCTGGGAAGGTCTTTATTTCTTCATCATTTATGAAATTTAGTTTTTTTTTTTTAATTTTTTTTTTTTTATTGGGGGAAAACTACAAAGCATTTACAGTATAATGTTTACAGTCACAATTTATAGTGAGCTGCTTTCCCAAAATATATTACCACTCAAGTTGACTTATCTTGTTACATTTAAAAATCTACTCTGTCAAAGTAGTCCATAGAGTACATAAATAGTGCTCCAACTGTATCTACGTACAACCAACACTTCATTTTAAGTGTACAATTAAATGATTTTCAGTGAATTTACCAAGGTGTACAGTTAATCACATGAATCAATTTTTGAGGAATTCCTTTCCCCTATTGAGACCCCTAATTCCGCTCCCCAACTACTCTTAATTTTTTTAAAGTGAAGTAGAAAGCATCTCCTTTGGAGTCAGATAGTCCTGTTTGAATTCTGATTTTGCCACTTATTATTATAGTGGCATGACCTTGGGCCCAGGTGAGAGTAGACACTCAATATTTATTCATTTCTCCTCCTGCTTCCCTAACCCTGATTGGCTGTAGGCTTAGCCCACCCATTTCCTGAGCCAATCGGAGACACTGGGTGCCTTCAGGGTCACTAGGAGGTGGTGCTTAGAACTGTAGCCAGAGGCCTGCAGGTCAATGTGCGTGTTGGAGTGACTTGTACTATTGGTGCCCACGTGCTTCTCAACCCTCAGCCCCACCTAGTTAGCCTAGTAGAAAGGTTCTCAACAGGTGGAGCGCACCACCTTCTCTGGGGTGCCTAGAAATAGCAGGAGGGGGTGTTTGGGATATCACAATGATGTCGGGGGCACAACTGGAATTTAGTGGCCAGGGAAGTTCCACACAATGAAGAAGTATCCTTTGTCCTGTCCACCTTTCAAATGTTCCCTGGACTGTAGGTAGGTGGAAAAACTTTTCAGGGTTATCTGAGCCCAGAATCCCTAATTCCATATTCCATTTGTATTTACATACAAACACAAAAACCCGTTGCATGGTTTTAATCTGTTCCGAATTTTCCAAGATTGCACTGATCATGTGAATTGAGGGAAGACAATACATTGCTGTGTTCCGAGCTTCACCGTGAGTTGAATCACATGGCGGCGTTTGAGGCAATTCAACACACCGGCACCATCTGCACTTCCAGCTCTGTGTTTACCCGAGTCTAGATGTGGCTGCAGGCATCCGACTGCTTCAGAAGACCTTTGTGTGTGGGCCTGCCCAAGTGCTTATGTAGTGAAATATGTATTATTAGTAATATTTTATTATAAAGGGTTTTCCTTTTATTTCTCCTTTATCGTATGGTTAGTTTATTATCTTTACTATTTTTGGTATTTGCAGGTAGATTACATAATCTGTAAGTGCATTCCAGGGTGCTAAAGAGGGCATTACAAACTCTTTGTTACAAAGGGGGCCACTGGGTCTGAGACATCCCAACCAACTGGCATAGTCTGTGCAACTGGGAACCTCTCCCATTTCCCCTGGGAGGGGACGGTATAGCCTAATGGTTAGGAGCCAGAGTTTGGAAGCCAGAAAGACCTAAATCTGAGACCAAGCTCTACTGCTTACTTGCTAAATGACCTGAGGGAATTTGTATAATCTTGCAGAGCCTTCGCTTCCTCATCTGCAGAACGCGCATAAAACGCCTACCTCAAAGGGCTGTGGTGAGGGGTCAGTGAGGTCAAGTGTAGAAAGGCACAAATGAAGTGCTCAATAATAATAGAAGCTGCTATTATTATTGTTGATGTTCTTGTTATTTCTGTGAAGAATCCTCCCCAGCTGGGACACTGAGACCTGACCACGCCTTAGCATCCTAAGCCCAGTCCCCAACCCCCTACCTCTAGTCTGGCTCAGCATCCTTTATTTTCAGACACTGATGGGGAGAGAGGTCCTGATCCAGATGAGCCATGAAGCTAAGACACCCCAGTGGTCCCCCGTTGGATCCAGGCCTGAATCAGGGCCCATTCTTCACTGCACGTTGTCCTGGGCATGAGTGGTGGGGGCAGTCTGTTGCCCAACAGCTCCCCCAGACTCCACGCTGGCTTACAGCTTCTTCCTCTCTCTTCCCACCACCACTGCTGGGGTGCTGCATGCCCTGGGGGGAACCCCTAGGCTGTGGGACCAGTCTTCTCAGCTCCAGCTCTGGCCTCTGAGCACAAGGTCCACTCCCAGCCTTCAGAGCACTGGAAACAATTGTCTTCTCCCAAGATTAAACATCCATGGACCTTTACCTCTAAACAAGTTGCCAGTTGTACAGTTCATGGCATGCAAACTTTGGAGTGGACATTGGGAGTTGGGTTTTCCTATCATCATCCCTTTGTGGTTCTCTGTGTCTCTTTAGCACAGAAGTCATGTTTTTCCCTTCTCTAAACATGTCCACGCCAAGAGAAGTCCCAACAGGCATCATCTTCCTCCTGGGCCTCTGCACTCAGGCACCCCAGGGCAATCTTGAACCACACATTTGACAATCAGAGGGAACGAGCCCTGACTCTTTCTCCCAAGGCACTGGGAGCCAGCAGAGTTGTGGGAGCTGAGGTGGCCTCTTCCAGCTTCAGAAGACCCAGAGCTCTCTGTTCATCCCTCTGCCCCTGGCTGGGTTATTAGGAATCCTTGGAAGGTGCAGAATGAATCTGGTCTTGATCAAGTGCTGTCTGGCATTACCGAGATGACACACACACGTTGCCTACCCTGAAGAATTTCACAGTCTAGTTGGAGAGACAGTCATGTAACATGTAACTATGGTTCAAAGGGCACCTGTGGAGTGTGAGGTTTCCACTAGAGGCTGTGGGCCTTCTCATGTGGCAATGGCCAACTAATTCTGCTTGGGCAAGATGAGAAGGCTTCTGAGAAAAATTAAAAATTTAAAAGTTAAAATTGGAATGGGGTATTAAAGGGTGGGTAGGAGTTTCTCAGGACTAGGCTAGACCCTCAAGCCCTCAAGCCCCACTCCCCACCCCTAGCGATACAATTCTTGCATCGTTAGCCCATACCTTTCTTCCTGAGTGAGAGTCTTGAGGGAAGAGAAAATGGAGGAAGAACTGAGGATGAAACAAAACTCTTTACACCGAGAAGCGTCCATGCATGGACAGAGTCCTGGCTCAGGCACATTGTTTCAAAACCACAAAATCAGTATTTCCTGAAGTGAGTCCCAAACAGCATAAACTCCTCAGGAAATTCCTCTATGTTATGTAGAAAAGGAGACTCCAAGATCAAATAAATTTCACAAACATTGGGTTAAGTAAAGTCAAGGAGATTTTACTTTGACTTCTCAGATGCTTTAAAGGTAAAATAAAAAATGTACATTTAAAATAAATGTTTATAAATAATTGTTTGATGATATTAAAAATACAATAATTATTATTAACAGCTACCCTCTATTTACTAATATTTCCTAATGTGTCAGACATGTGCTATGTATCATCTCACTAATTCTCAGAATGCCACTATGTCGTAACGACTGTCATTATGCTCATTTTACAGACGGGCAGAATGCATCATCCCAAGCAACGTTCATTGCTCAAGATCACATGGTAAATGGTGGAGCTGAGATTCAAAGCCAGTTTCTCTCTGACCCAAAGTCTCCACCCTTTGCTAGGTATTCGAGCCTCTAAGAAAGATAAATGATACAGCGCATTTCCAAGCTCAGCCATGGAACCTCTTTACATCCAAGGTTCCACAGAGCAACTTTGGGAAACACTGCTCTAGTTCACTCCTAGGAGATTTGCCAAAAGCCACGAAAGGATGTCCAAGTCCCTGCTTCTTTCTTCCTCCTCCTCCTCAGCTGGGCCTGGGGTCCTGAGTCCCTCGGAGGCCCTTCTGCGTTAGCTCCAGGGGCTGGTGTGAGCACTGGAAGAAGTGCCCAGGAGAGGCTGAGATTCCAGCCAGCGGCTCCTAAACCTTCCAGATCTAAATAGATGACTTCATCAGCCACGTACGGCCTTTAGTGGATTCCAAATTCTACTCTCAGTTCTAAGTTCTGCTTCAAACTTGGCAGCTGCTTGAGTTGCTAGCTAATGAGACAGGTCATGAACTCAGAATCCTTGAAGCCATTGCCTGCTTAGTAGGAGAAAGTAGGGGCCCTCTGAGTGCTGATGCTTCCTCACTTGGGCCCCTGCGCCAGCCTCCACGCGAGGTCCCTAGACCTTCTTGCCACCAGCTCGCTGCTGGCAGAATGATCTTTCAACAGGCAATATTCAGCTTGACACTCCCCTGCTCAGAACTCTGCGATGGCTCTCTAGGGCCTCCAGCAGCGTCCAAACCACTTGGCCTGGTTTTCAAGGTCCTTGGAGATGGGGAGACTCTGTCATCATTTTCTTTTACTCAAGAGAACACACAAATGAACAAATAGAGGCTGTGACACAGGTGACACACACAAGGTCTGGCTGCCCTGTCCTTGAAGGTAAACCACCTCGTGGAAGGAGCCAAGTAGCACTTACCAAAATCTCTTGCACAAGTTTCTTTTCTCTGGAGACTGTTTTAAACAAGAAACAGAGAAAAGCTTTCCCCTTACTGCATCAGAAAGAAAGTTGTGTTTAGATGTCCTGCTTGATCCCACTTCAGACGAGGCAGAGAGACAGGAATAGATGTCACCAAAGACTCCAGGGGCAAAATAAAAGGAGTTCAGACATCTTTTTAGAGCAGTCCCAGAGTCCTCCTCTAAGAACAATGACACACGCCTATTTGGGTGTCCTGAAGCGTTGGAAGAGCAAAAGTTCCTCTTTGCTGGGGGCTGGAAGCAGAGTGGGTGATGTCCGAATGCTTCTGGGCATTGCATGGGCTAGCCTAGTGCATTTCAACCTGCAAGGTGCGTATGTATTACCTGGAAAGCTTGTTAAAATGCACACGCTGATTCTGCAGGTCTGGGGCGGAGCCCAAGATTCTGCATTTCTAACAAGCTCCTGAGCCCTGTTGGTGCAGCTGGAGCCACTTCACGATGAGCAAGAACAAACAGGCAGTCAAAACCCCTCGTTCGACCCCTCCCCATCTCCTGGTTCCCTGGAACTCTCTCTCATTGTGGTGAAAAGATTCTAGGTCAGACTATGACAGACAGGGAGGCAATCCCTAATTTTGAAAGGTCCCCTAACATGACGCTGTTTATCTCTCCAGGTTGTTCATCTCCCACCAGCCTGCCCTTAACCTTGACTTTGTGCTTGACTTTAGCCTGACTCCTCACGGCCTCCTGTGCACACCATGCTATTTCAGACCACCGTGCTCTGCGCAGCTGTGCCCTCTGCTTGGAAAGCCCTGCTCACCATATTTAGCTGAATTAAGTTCGACTCATCTTTGAAACTCTCCTGGCATACCACCTCCTCCAGGGAGTCTTCCTGGGTCACTCAGGCTAAGTGCTCCCCCCCACCTTCTGTGGGCTCACGACCCTTGTGTCCATCGAGACCATGACACCTATCTTCTTATATGGAGACTGCCTGTGCCACGGCCTGCCTTCCCCACCAGGCTGCAAGTTCAAAAGCATGAATCATGCCTTGTCCTTGTTTATCCTCCCAGTGCCCTGCATGGGGTCTGGCACACAGAAGGTGCACGACAAATATTTGGTGAATTGATCCATAGCTGGCAACTTCTCCTCCAAAGGAAGAAGAGTTTAGCAGGTTCTTTCCATCTCAAAGAGAAATGATTTAATTCAATAAACAAAGCATCTTTTGGTTTTGTTTTTCTGCGTCCCTCTTTGTTCCTGAGTTTAAAAAAGGTGTGAAATATGACAAAAATGATGATACAGTTTGTAGTTGCTCTGCCTGGGCTAACCCACTGAATCCGGGAAGGCTGGTCCTACTACCAACCCCTTGAACAGATCAGAGAACTGAGACTCAGAGGGTCGTTAACCCATCACACAGCTCATTCGTGGTGGTGGCAGAGCAGGGATTCCAACTCAGCTCTGTGTGGCCCCGTCCCAGGTACCCTTCTGCTAAGTTCTGGGGACTGCAAAATTTGAAGTGTCCATTCCTAATGGGGGAGGGAAAGCCTGACTATGGTCACACCCTGGGGGGAGGAGGAGCAGTAAGAGGTGTGGGGTGGGGTCCCAGAGGGCTGCGGGTGGAGAAGGGGGATGGGACCCTTTTCTAGGGATACAGTGTCAAAAAGGGACCTAGTTATGGAAGGACACCTGGATGAAGGGGACCAGGTTCCAACTCCAAAAGGAGCTGCTCTTGTCTGCAAGACAGTGAGCAACTCACTTTGCTATTGACTCACAGAAGCAGCAGAGGGGTCATCAGCTTTATCTCGATGGAGGTGGGGGGGACGTTTTCTCAAAGGGAAGTACAATGTATTGCCTCTTAAAGATGGACCAGGGTTTCCAGAATGAGTCACATCCTGGCTCCAGCCTGCCTGAGCTGCACAGGTGGTGCCCCACTCCGTTCCCTGTAGAAACACAGGCCCCAGTTTGCCCCAGCCAGCCTTTGTCCCCTCTGCCACTTGATCTTCCTGCCCCCACTCTGAGCCAGCCCTTGTTATAATGAGCTGGCTAAGGTGGGTAGAAGGTGAGCAAGGGAATGTTAGCCCCTCCTCACCCCCGTCCCTCTGTGGGCCTCTCCTGTTTCCCAGTCTCTTGGTTTCCATGACAGCATCTGACAAAGAGGAGTCTACTTCAAAATGCTGGCAGGGACACCAGGCAGGAGCCAGAGACACAGGCCTGGGGGCGAGGGGAGGGAGCTCTTACCTGTTGGGCACCCATGACGTATGGGTCTTGTCTAAGGCCTCACATCCATCACCTCCCTTTCTCCTTATCCCACCCAGGACAGGAGTCTTTATTATCCCACGTTACAGATAAGGAGACTGAGGCACAGAGAAGAGAAAGGACGTGTTCTGGGTCATATAGGCAGGCAGTGACAGAGCCAGGACGCAAGCTCAGAGTTCGTAGGTCTCGTGCCCAGGCTTTTGGTCACTAACCCTGGCTCGTGGCTGGGGATCAGTTGTTCAGGCCTGAGCTTTTTTTTTTTTTTTTTTTTGACAGAGTCTAACTGTGTTGCCCAGGCTAGAGTGTCATGGTGTCAGCCTAGCTCACTGCAACCTCAAACTCCTGGGCTCAAGTGATCCTCCTGCCTCAGCCTCCCGAGTAGCTGGGACTATAGGCATGCGCCACTATGCAGGGTTAATTTTTTCTACATATATTTTTAGTTGGTCAATTAATTTCTTTCTATTTTTAGTAGAGACAGGGTCTCGCTCTTGCTCAGGCTGGTTTCGAACTCCTGACCTTGAGCAATCCTCCTGCCTCGGCCTCCCAGAGTGCTAGGATTATAGGCCTGAGCTTTGCTGCTTACTGCACACCTGGGAGCCAATCCCCGCCCTTTTCTGAGACTCTGCAAAATGGAGTTGGCAAGTCCCATTGCTCCGAGGGGCTGTGAGGGTTTAAATAAGTTGGAGAAAGCCCTGGGCTCCTGGTGAAACCTCGGTAAAGGGAGCTGTGCCTCCATTTCCCGCTGGAGAGACCCCATTCCCAGGGTTGGGGATGAGCCGAGCCCAGGCGTGCGCCACGTCCACTGGGGGAGCTCCGCCCGGAGGTGCTCCTCCGGAGCGCGCCCTCTCACTGCCGTGCGTCACTTTGGGCCAGGAGTCCCGGGAGGGCCCGGCGCGCTCGCAGTGACCCCGGGAGGCAGACATGATGATCCTGCTCTGGTTCTAGATCGGGAGACCCGTCGTGGGGCGCAGTGGTGGCCGTGCTTGTGTCCAGCTGGGGCACGGGGGGCGAGCGTATCAGAGAGACATCCACCGTGCTCAGTCCCACCTGCAGAGCAGACCTGGAAGCTGGTCGCTTCTCATCGCCGCCACATGGTAGCCTGGGCGAGGCCCCCGCCGCTGGGTTTGGACAGCGCCACTGCCGTGGAGTCTCCCCGCCTCCACCCTTCCCTTCCTGCGGTGTACCGTCCCGGCACTTTGCATCCCGCAGTCGGTCGTGTCACTGAGGGCTCCAAGCCCCCCAGGGGCTCCCAGTGTCTTCCGAACAAAAGGCAAACCCTCACAGTAGCGGCCACCGCCCCGTGACCTCCCTGACCCCATCTCCTACACTCAACCTCACTTGCTCTGCTCAGCCACTCAGGTCTCCTCCCCTTTTCTGGAACATTCCAAGCCTTGCAGTTCCCTCTGCCCAGAGTATCTTTCCCTCAGATATGAGCATGCCTCAGTTCCTGCCTTGACTCAAATGTCACCCTCTCCCCCCAGAAGGGCCCCTCCCTTTCTCCCACAGGCTGCCCCTTGCCTTCAACACTGCATTGTATGGTCATTCCGTGTTTATTACTTGCATGGCGCTCCACTAGAATGTAAGCCCTGGGAAGCCAGGCTCTTCCATTTTGCTCATGCCAGCAGCTCAGCTCCCAGAACCTACAGTCCCTGCCACCTACAGGGCAGATAAAATAGCATCTGCTGATAAGTATTTATAGATTCAGTGAGGCCTACCAGGCCCCAAGCCTCTGTCTGGGGAAAGCTGATGTTGTGACATCATTACCCTGGTTCCTGGTGACTGGACCAGCCATGGGCACTGGACCAAAGACAGTCATTCATAGGCTCTTTGAGGGTGCCTGGGGAATTTCTGGCCCAGTGGATACGGAGCTAAACAGATTCCCTCTTAAAAGGCCACAAGTGAAACATACAGAGAGGCAACAACTGACAGGGGTCAGGGGCAGAAATCAGAAGCCAGGAGGCCACAGAAACCCTGAACTGCAGATGTCATGGGCCTGCAGAGGCCAGGGGACAGCAGATGTCAGGGGCCAGCAGTAGCCAGGGGCCAGCAGATGTCATGGGCCCACAGAGGCCAGGGGACAGCAGATGTCACGGGCCAGCAGAAACCATGGGCCAGGAGTAGCTGGTGATAGCAGATGCCATGGTCCTGTAGGGGACAGGGGACAGCAGATGTCAGGGACCTGCAGTAGCCAGGGGACAGCAGATGCCATGGTCCTACAGTAGCCAGGGGACAGCAGATGTCAGCGGCCAGCAGAAGCCAGGGGACAGCAGGTGTCGTGGGCCTACAGGAGCCAGAGGTAGAATGTAGGCCCCACCAGGGCAGCAATGTTTGTCCGCTTTGTTTTGCAGGGCATCCCAAGTGTCCAGAAGAGCACCTGGTACACAGTGGGTACTCAATAGATACTGTGGAGAATACGGGAGAGTTGGTTGGTGTGGGCAAGAAGAGCAGAAACAGGGACGTGAATGGCTGAGTCCCCTTTCTGTCCCAGCATGAGAGAGGCAGGGGCCTGCTGCGGGGGGGCCCAGGAGCCTGGTCTCCAGTGCCCGCGTGGATCTGAATGGCCCTCCAGTTCCCGGCGGGGGGGCTGGCAGTATCGGGGGGACCCTGCACGCTGTCCTTTTTACATCCCCACATCCAGTCAATGACCCCCTTAACAAGGCTGAACCGGGCATATCTCTATTCCCTGCCACCGAACAACACACTAAGAGGAAAACCTGCCTGGAAGAGGTATCATGGAAGGAGGAACTTAGGGCATTTCTTTCTTTTTTAAAAACAGCTCTATGGAGATATTAATATAATTCACATATCTTTTTTTTTTTTTTGACAGAGTGTCACTCTGTTGCCCAGGCTAGAGTGTCGTGGCGTCAGCCTAGCTCACAGCAACCTCAAACTCCTGGGCTCAAGTGATCCTCCTACCTCAGCCTCCCAAGTAGCTGGGACTACAGGTATGCACCACCATGCTCGGCTAATTTTTTCTATTTTTAGTAGAGATGGAGTCTCGCTCTTACTCAGGCTGGTCTTGAACTCCTGAGCTCAAGTGATCCTCTCGCCTCGGCCTCCCAGAGTGCTAGGATTACAGGCATGAGCCACTGCGCCTGGCCAATTCACATATCTTAACACTCGCTCATGTTGTTATGTATATTTTATCACAATAAAATATACCAACAAAATTCACTTGTTTTAAGTGTACAGTTAATGGGGCCGTGGGTCTGCGTGGGCAGAGAGGGTCGGAGTGAGCCTGGGCAGCAAAGACGTGGTGATGTGGATGCATGGACATGTCTGGGCGAGCTGGTCGCCAGTGTGCACAGGGCAAATAGCGTGCACAGCAGGTGACAGCAAAGAGCCTATGGGGCCTGGCTGAGGGACTAGATTTGACTTGGTCAGCCGCAGAAAGAAAGCAGAGGTGCCAGCCTTAGAGGCCAGGAGATCAGGTTTTAGAGCCAGCTCTGCCACTAACAGGAGGTGTGGTCCCGGGCACGTCACCCTCCCTCTCTGGGCCCAAGTTCCTCCTCTGAAGGAGCCACTCACCTCCATCAGCTCTCAAAGCTCTAGCTTCCCCTGAAGTATTATGGTTAAGGGAACACGGCTGGGAATCAGATCTGGCTTTGAATCCCATTTCTTCCAGTTTTTAGCTGTGTGACCCTGGGCAAGATACTCCAATTCTCTGAGCTTCAAGATCCTCATCTCAAAGATGCAGATAATAACAATTCGACCTTGTAAGGTTGTTTAGAGGATCAAATGAGGCAACAAATATAAAGTGCTCAGCACAATACCCTACATCATAGATGCTCAAAACATGCCATTATTACCTTACCTTGCCTTAGCTGATACTGTTAAGATTTACAAGGGCTATATTATAAACTAATAAGCATGGCAGTTGAGATCTGCTCCAAATTGCAGTGTTTTTAAAGTAACATTTAGTGCACTGATAGACACAGCTCTGTGTCTGGGTTGAAAGGGAGTAAAATAGAGGAAAACACTTCATTCTGAAGTGGTTTCTCCTAGTGACCAAGAAGGCAGAGAAAGCCCTCCATACTCAGAACCGGCACAGTGAGATTACTGCTACGGGTCTTGGCACTGATAGGGCAACCTGGCCCAAGGCCAGCTCCTAACCTTGGATGTCCAAATCCCTGTAACTCCCTTAAAGTGGTGCTTCAATCCACAGAGCTAAATGTTCCTTTGATTTTTCTTCCCTACCTGCTTATGTGTGGGTTTAAAGAAAAAAAATATTTTTTGGCTGTGATGGATAGTAAAAAAAATAAAACAAAACAGAAAAAACTCAACCCAAAAACTCAACATCAGAAACCCAAGGATTAGTTTAATGACTTATTCCTATTATTTAACCTGGAACTCAGGAAAAAGGGGTGTGTGCCCAGCACCTATAAATACCCACATTTTATATTTATAGGTGGAGGAAATGAATGGATGAATGCAACCTGAGACACCAAGTGAAGAATCAAAAGGATCACCTAATGCTCAGCTATTGCCAAAAATGTTCCAGGCAATTAGCATCACACCTTGAGGGGCTTTGTAGCACAGTGGAAAAGAGTCAGAAGACCTCTGTTCAAACCTCAGCTTCGTTACTTACTAGCTGTGTGACCTTGGGTGAGTCACTTAACCTCTCTGAGTCTCCCTTAGCACTGTGTTTTTCCATCTGAGAATGTCATATCCCACTTTGTTGTGTCACTTGTCTAGCACCGGTCTTCTCCACCCTGTCACCTCTAAGGGCAGCAGGTGTGTCTCTCTATGCACTGCAGCATGCCCAGTGCACAGCAGGCGTACAGACTCCGGGTGCTATTTTACTTCCAGTGCCTCTGCTCCTGAGCCCCTTTCCTGTTTGGATCTGGCAGGCAGGATTCAGCTCAGCCCTAAGAACTTAAGTGAGAACGTTTTCTTCTGTAAGGCGCTGCTCAAAAGGCCTACGTTTGCATCTGACCCGGGAATGAACTACACAGCTGTTCCTGTTTCCGGTTTGATTCAAGATTCAATAAAGGATGTAGAGTTGAGAGAATGGGTTCAATTGAGTGGAGAGGCTATAAATTTTCGACTCCCACAAGGACTGGAGTGACTTCTATTAATACCCAGATACCAAAATGCACAACACAGTCTACGTCTGTAGCCTCATGTGGCAGAGAAAAAGAGGGCGTGGGGGAGGAAACAGCTTATCTTTGTGTGCAAAAAGATTTTTAGGAAAAAATACCACCACAAATGTCCATCTCTCAAGGAGTTTATAGTCTGGCGGTAGAAAGAGACGACAGGTAAACCAGGTATCCATCTTGCATTATGCATGACATTATGAGTGTGTGAGGTTATCGAAGCATCTAAGCCAGTCTGGGGGATCAGGGTATAAATGAAAGAAGCAGATATTGTCCCTCAACCCATCCCTTCCTTCTTCATGCCCACCCCTATTATATCCTCTTTCTTTTCTTTATACAAAACATTCCTTATGGCCCCTACCCGCCTTGCGCACTGGAATTACTTTCTGTTAATCTCCCTGTCTTGCTCTAGAGTCCTGGCCACGTGCTCTTCCTGGAGCATGCACTTCCCGCTGCTGTGCCTTTGCTCATCCAGCCCCTGCCTGCATGTGCCTCCTCCACCTCTCCACCCACTGCAACCTGTCGCAAAGTCTCGCTCACACTCGTTCATTCACCCATCCAATAAGTCTCTCCCGAGGGTGCACTACCTTCCTGGGGAACCAGCCACAGCCCGTGTCCTCGAGCTGCTCATGGCCATGGGGAGACCGACAGTGACAGTAGGAGGAATATGTGTGTGGTGGATGTAAGTCCGGGGGTGCTGTGAATCCAGGAAGGACCCTACCCCAGTCTTGGTGGAGGTGGGTTAGAGACGACCTCCCGGAAGAGGACATGTCTCATCTGGGTTGTGAAGAATGAGGTGAAGAGAGAGGTGCACTTAAACACATGTGAACATGTATGTTACTATTACAGCATCGACGTGGCCAGCACAGCACTAACACCTACTGAGCGCTCTTAGGAGCCGAGCACCGGGCTAGCACATCAGACGCACTAAGTCCTTCAACCCTCATAGCCCTCTGGGGCTGAGTCCCATTACCACTCCCATTTCACAGGGGAGGAAGCTGAGGCACAGAGAAGTTCAGAACATGCTCCTGGTCATGCAGCGATTAAGTGGCAGAGCTGGGGTTCGAGCTGAGTGTGGCCTCAGAGCCCACGCTTCTGACTATTGTGCTCTGCCACCTGAAGTGGGCACGTCACTCTGCCTCTTGCCCTTTCCCTTGGACAGCGCATTCATTGTGGACATCTTTCCAAGGGATGCAACTCACGTTTCATTCTATTTCATGGCTGCAGAGGATGTTACTGGATTTTGAGCAGGGAAATGACATGGTCAGATTTTTCCCTGGGAAAGAGACCTCTGGGGACAGCAGGGGGCTTCCTGGGGACAGAGAAGCTGCCATTGGGGTCCTGGGGAAGGAGCAGGAGGCCTAAGCTCAGGCTGGGACAGGGAGGATGCAGAGGAGGGCTGAGCTCCAGAAACAGCAGTGCAGCAGGATGCAGCAGCCACCACACGCCACCTCTCACAGGGTCAGAAGGTCAAGAAGGAAGCGGAGGAGGGGGTGTCTCAGGACTCCCTTCCCTACTGGACCTCTCCCAGCCCTGCACATTTCGATTCTCCCTAAGCACGCTCTAGCTAGCACTTGCAATTAAGAGCGGGCGAGCACGAGTTTCAGTTCCGCTGAGACTGCAGATGCGGTGGTGCCTGTGCAATTCTTACTTCTTTGAATAACCTTTGCTCAGGAGGGTTGCATCTACTCCATCCTGCCCCCTCAAAGCCCAAATCACAACCAAAAACAAAATAAAAAATAAAAACCAAAATAACCACAAGTTGCCCCGAGCACGGCTTTCTTTAACACTGCCTCTGAGGAGAGGCTGTCCAGCCCAGCACACCCAGCAGCCTGTCACATCCTAATGCATTGACTCCACGACGGTTTCAATCTGTCTGTTTCTCTCCACGGCCACTACCCCACCAGTCCAGGTGACCATCCTCTCCCATCTGGATGACAGCAATAGCCTCCTTACTGGTCTCCCCAGTTCCATCCTGGCATAAGTTACTCAACAACTCTAGCCTCAGTTGTCTCATCTATAAAACGGGCACAGTGATACTCAGCTGGCATAGCTGTTGAGAGGAGTGGATGACATAACGGATGCAAAGCCCCGGGGTGCTTTCTCAATTGATGGCAGTTCCTTTCCTCAGTCAGCTGGACGGGAGGGATTCTCTTTCTCCCATACTCTGCGGGTCCAGATGACAAGCAGGCACCAGAGACCCCTGGCTGGCCCAGCCTCTCACCCTCACTCCCCGACCAAGGAGGAGAAAATGCCTCTTGGCCTCTCCTTATGGCTCCTCCCACACAATAGGAGCTTCCTTGCCCTAATACCCCCGGCTCCTCTCCTCCTCCTCAGCCGCTCCTGTCCTGGGCCCCTGCATGGTGCCACACGTTTTTGAGTCTGATAGGCAAGCATAACTCAGCACCTTCTCTGGGTCTGTGGAGCCAGCCTGCCTGTGGCCCCTCCGAGCTCTACCAGGAAGGGGAGGGAGGGCTGCTCCCTGGCCCAGTGTTAGCAAGCCCACACGCTCCACGGTGGCTCTGATTAGTAATAAGGGTGACATTCTCCTCTCCAGCTGCCTTCCTTTTGTCTTAACTCTCAGTTGGTGCAGAACTCAGGCTGGGCAAAGGAGTGCTATTAATCGGTCCCTCCCAGCCCCCAGCAAGAGAGACCGGTGGGGGAAAATCCTGTTTTGTGTTCCTGACTTGCTAATGGAGCTTCTCAGGGCTTGGTTGAGCCCAGTGCTGTGAGAATCAATCAATAAGCAACTGACAAATATTTACTGAGCTCCTGATACAACAGTGAAAGGAACTCATCCCTGCCCAGTATTTCCTACTACTTTCAAGTGCCTAAAAGCCATCCAGTTCAAAGGTCTGTGCATTCCAAAGTGCCAGGTGCCATGTTAAGTACACAGACACCACCTTGGTGGTCTGCACCGCCGCTGGCATGGCAAGGCACTGCCTCGTCTTCAAGGATCTGGCCACTACCTTATGTCCTTTGTCCACAAGTTTTTACTGTGCACCTGCTGGGTGCCAGGTGCTAAGCAAGGTGTTGCAGGTAGGACAGTAAACCAGACAGATGATGAAGCTGACAGTCTGGTTGGGGCTATGAAGAAAATCAAACAAAGGATGGCTGGATCAGGGCAGGGGGTGTCAACTTAATGCAGGGTGGTCAGGGAAGGACTCTCGGAGGAGGGGCTATGTGACACAGTCAAATGGGTATTATTATTACTCCTCTTTTACAGATGAGGAAACTGAGGCCAGGGAAGTTAAAATACTTCCTCCATGGCCAAAGAGGTGTCTCTATTGGTGGGATCAGGCTTCGAGTCTGGGTCAAGCATCTAAAACCCCAACTACTGCCACCAAACCCACTCGCCTCAAGGTTCTAGCACTTTTTGAAAGAATCCTGCCTCAATGAGCCTCAGCAAAGTGGCAGGCAGCATGCTCCCAAGGAGTTTCCAGTCTAATTGGGAGAAAATATCTTCATATAGAAAACACTAATAACAGGCAGGTCAGAAATTGAGATATGTGTCTCGACATTAATGTATAGGGTTAATACAATTTCAGACTTTCAAAACCCAATGTGATTTGTTCTAGAACATGACAAAATGTACCAATTTTCTTGGGGAACATAAATCTATATATTTATTTATGAATTGGTTTATTTAATAAACACTTATGACTTGCCAGACCCTGTCGTAAATGCGTATCAGATATTAATTCTTCCAAGCTTCACGACTTGTTTAATACTCATAGCGATCCTGGAAGTTAATACTGTCACTCACCTGACTCTGCAGTTGAGGGAACCAAGGCAGAAGCACGTCGGTCACTTGCCCAGGACACACTCTGGAAAGTGGTGGAGCTGGAATCCGAACCTCCATCCCCAGGCTCTGGAACCTTAGCTCTTAATCATAGACTGAATTGACAAGTATCATTTATACAGTTGAATTTTTATATCCTGCTGCATTTAGTCTCTTTGTCTCTTTCTTTCTCACCTGAACCTGCTTTCAGGGTGAGACTGTGACTGATTGCCTGATTTAAATGCAGAGTCCGTCCTTTCCCTTAAATTTGCGCCGGGGAGCCCTCGGGAGGCTCTGTGAAGAGCCAGGCCACCGTTCTCCAGGACACTGAAACTGACACCTATCCAGAGGTTCCTGTTACCTGTCAGGGTCCCCCCACCACACAGGCAGTTAGACACCACAACCAGAGGACAAAGGACAGAGGACAATCACATCCACAGACTCTCCAGATCACAGGTGTGGGCTGGTGATGACAGGTGCCTTAGCTGGCTATGGAAACACACCCCATACAAATAATCGTCCAAACAGCATGGCACAGATTCCCAGTCTGGGTCACCTGCTCTGTGCTCAGGAGTCTGCCTCACATGGACCACATCAAAGGCTCTTGCCATCTGCCCTCTACTGGGTTGGGCACAGGGAGGGCAGGAGGGGACTGAGACTGTTTACTCCCCTGGCTCCCTGCCTCTTGCCTCTCCAAGCCTAGAGTGGGAGCCCATTGGTACCCCAGGATATTGAGCCATCCCTGTTGCTTCCCCAGACCAAAAAGTTTACACAAGATAACAGTTCCTTTATCAAAAGTCTTCTTAGCCACCCAGTTGTCACGTGCCCTCTGTTTCTTGCCATGACCCTATTTGATAGTCAGCTACTAGAATCAGCAGACAGTTCAATAGGCCAGAACAGACAGCCTAGAAAGAAACCTGCTGCTAATCATGGGGTTTCCAGGTTACACACCTTGAGGCCCAAGAGACAAAATTATGCAAATGGTGTTCCCTGGAGTCACCTGCAATCTCACGGCTCTGCCTGCAAAGATATATAGAATTTGGTACTGACACAGGTGTTGTAGGAAAGAAAGGGAAGGAAAGGAAGAAAGATTTAGGAAACAGGATGGGAACACGATGGGGGCCATTGGTTAAACATATCAAAAGAAACTCAGTTTGGACTTTTACCTTACACTGAAACCTAAATAGGTTAGAGAGTGATAATTTAGTGTGAAATGTGAAACCATTAAAACAATGACAATTAGGCCAGGCGCTGCGGCTCACACCTGTAACCCTAGGGGAGGCTGAGGCCGGCGGATCGCTCAAGGTCAGGAGTTCGAGACCAGCCTGAGCAAGAGTGAAACCAGTCTCTGCTGAAAATAGAAAGAAATTAATTGGCCAACTGAAAATAGGAAAAATTAGCCGGGCACGGTGGCGCATGCCTGTAGTCCCAGCAACTCGGGAGGCTGAGGCAGGAGGATCACTTGAGCCCAGGAGTTTGAGGTTGCTGTGAGCTAGGCTGATGCCACAGCACTCTAGCCCGGGCAACACAGTGAGACTCTGTCTCAAAACAACAACAACAACAAAAATGACAATTAGAAGCCTTGTTTTCTGAATCTGAGTAACAGGGATAATAGTAACTACCTCATAGCATTGTGGTGGCGATTAAGAGAGATGATCCAAGTTGGGACAGTGCCTGGAACTTTGTTAAGAGAGGACTGAGGGAAGATTCCAGATGAGAAACTTGCTCAAATCTAGCTACGTAGGGAGGGGGGAGGGCAAATTGGTAAGAAGGGTTGTGGCCCTTAGGGCATAATGTGGGGATTCCACAAAAACTGATAACATGACAGAGAAGGAGAGCTTCTCCTACCAAGTGGAACAGGAATGACTGATGGGGTCAAGTCCCTTGATCTGTGGCCACCAGGGAATAATAATTCACAAGTACACTGTCTGCAGCAGCAGCAATTTTAGAAGCAGGAGGAGACTCAAGCTGTGCTCAGGGTCATCAGGGTCTCACCCTGGCTGAGTCCCCTCTATCTGGGATGCGTGGTTGAAAGAACCCTCCCCCCCCCCCCCATTGAAGGCTGGCTCCCCCACGGCACTGAGGACACAGGGGCTGGAAGTCTCTGTCCACCGCCACCAGAGGCAGTCTGAGCCTCTCGTTGTTAGAAACTTCCCCCTTAGATTGAGCTGAAACTGGCTTTCCTTCCTAATCTCCACTTTAGCATCTACCTACTGGGGGGTCTCTGGTCGCTAAACACTCAAGGAAGAATGACACCCATCTTGTGCAATCTCTTCCAGAGAACAGAAAAGTGGGAACCCTGCCCTGTTCGTTTCATGACACCAGCATAACCTTGATACCAAAGCCTGAGAAGTAAGCACAAGAAAGAAAATCCCCAGCGACTGTCACTCGTGAACTCATGACATTAAAATACTAAACAAGAAGGTCATTACTTATAATCTGGCAATAAAGATGCTGCAGGATGACTCAAACTGGGTTTATTCCAGATATGCAAAAATCAATGTCATGCTTCATGTTAACAGATTGAAAAAGAAAAACCATGTGACCATCTGGGCAGATGCAGGAAAAGCATCTGTTAAAAGTCACTTCCACTTACGACTAAAAAGAAAAGAAACACTCAGCAAACTGGGAATAGAAAGGAACTTCTTTAATCATATAGACAGTGTTACCAAAATCTAGGGTAAACATTCCACCTATCATCAAGTGGATAGCTCCTCCACAAGCTATCGTGCAAAGGCACGATGCCCACTATCACGCCCTCAACTCATCATTCTACTGAGGTCTTGGCAAGGTGGTAAGGCAAGAAAAAAAAAGAAAGGAAAAAAAGAAGAACACAAGGATTAGAAAGGAAGAAATAAAACAGTTATTTGCACCTCTTACAATTGTATACACAATATTTTCAAAATAATCTACTTTGTTTTGGAGACAGAGTCTTACTCTGTTGCCCGGGCTAGAGTGCCATAGCATCAGTCTAGTCAACTGCAACCTCACACTCTTGGGCTCAAGCAATCCTCCTGCCTTAGCCTCCCAAGTAGCTGGGACTACAGGTGTGCGCCACCACACCCGGCTGATTTTTTTCTATTTTTAGTAGAGATGGGGTCTCGCTCTTGCTCAGGCAGGTGATCCTCCCACCTCGGCCTCCCAGAGTGCTAGGATTACAGGTGTGAGCCACTGGCCCGGCCCAAAATAATCTACAAATACATTTTTTTAACTAGTAAGAGAGTTTAGCAAGACTTCTGGATATAAAATCACTATGCAAAATGCAAACATATTTCTCTAACAAGTAACCAACAGAATATTAACTTATATATATATTCCATGTATAATAGCACACAAAATATCAAATAACTAGAAATATATCTAACAAAAGATGTGCAAAACCACCAAGGGAAAATGAATACCATGAGATGTTAAAGATGTTAAAAATAACCTAAATAATGAAGAGAGATACCATATTCATGGAAGACTAAATAATACTCTTTCCACCCTCTAAAGGGCAACAGATAGATCAGTATTACATCTGGGATTCAGAAATCAGAGCAATCTGTGTTTATATTCCACCTCCTGCTGCTTCTAAACTCTGTGACTCTGGGCATTCCACCAACCTCTCTGAACCTGTTTCCTCACCTGTAAAGCAGCAGTAATGTCCTGCCTAATTGGTAGAAGTCAATGGATATGAAAGCAGTTTTGTACAGATACAGGAGATTCTTTTGACCAGTATTATTGACTTCTGTTGGTTGGAGCGTGGTAAAAAAGTTCTGCCTCTCAGCTGTGTGTCATTAAGGTTATTGCTAAGTGTTTATTCTGTTCATAACATTTCCTCATTCAGTCCTCACAGCAACCTATGAGGTGGATGCTGTATTAGCCCCATTTTATAGATGAGAAAGCTGAGGTTCAATTAAGCAACTTGTCATTCATATATTCATTCATTCAGTAAACATTCATGAACACCTTCTGTGTGAATAAGACAGACATGGTCCCTGCTCTGTTAGAGCTGATATTCTAGTTGGGAAGATAGCCAAAAGTCATACCTTAACTAACAAGCTGGCAGAACTAAGATTCGAACTCAGGGCTGTCGGACACCAGCATCTGTGCTTTTCACTACTCCCTGGAGGCACCTTCTTCAACCTCTTCTGCACCTTACTCTCTTTTGGGATGTAGGGGTTTCTAACACACATTCTGAGGGCAGCAAGTTTCAGTGGGCCTTGCCGTCCAAGCTGCCGCACAAACTGAGAGCTGTCAGCTTCAGTCCCGGCCCATGTGATCCCCCTGCATTATCACTGGAGAATTGCAGTGAGAGGAGGAATGCATAAAAGAGGCGAGGCCTCCCCCTCACAGCATCAGCCGCATTGTTCCCAAAGAGTGTGCATCTGAGTCCTCTGCCACCATTAATGGCAGAAGTGAGTCACTTATAAATAAGATACGGGAGCTTCATTATACTTACATCCCGAGATTCAGAAATGCTCAGCGTCACTGTGAAAGGGAGGGCAGCAGGTGACTGGGGCTTGAATGATCCTCTGCCAGGTACATCTTTCAGATAAAACGTCTTGGATCAGGAGCAATTACAGATAACGCCAGGCCTGAATGCTAATGAGAATTATGTACAATTGCATATAATTCTCTGCCATTTATACTCTGCTTTTCCCTGCTTTTCCTTCTTGGCATTAATCCTGAGAAACAGACACTGGAAGATACGATTAATGGCCATTTGGTAGGTGAGGAAACTGGTGCCCAAGGTCACTCAACAACAGAGGCCAGAGCTGGGGTTCCAACCCTGAACTTTTTTTACTCCACCATTCTGTCTTTCAGGGGGAAACTTCTGAGATTCAGAAAACATCTGCTTGAAAACTTTCCCAAATCCATGCCCCTCAGAACCAAGCCAGAGCACCAAGTTCAACCTGCAGTGTGAAGGGGCAAGCTTAGCTCCAACAGAGTTGATCACGGCGATATCCGGCATTTGCTGAGAGCCTAGAAGACCGTCAGAAGTTTACATACAGCCCACACTGACACTCCCAGTTTTATGCTATTTAAAGCTGTGACTGCAGAAAGACTTCCAGGGCACACCTTCTCTCTAGCCAGACCTACTCCTACGTTACGGATGAGAAAGCAGGAGGCTTGCAGAGGCTGGGCAGCTTGCAGGTGGTACCGCCAGGATCCAGGCTGGGCTTGTTTGACCTTAATAGCAACAACAAGAACCACTAACGCTTAAATAGCACCTTTATGTATCACATGGCACCATTGAAGTGCTTTTATGCACATGAACACACCCAACTCGTCAACCCAGTGAGGAAGGTGACACGAATTCTCCCATTCTAAAAATGGGCAAACTGAGGAACTGAGGAACAGAGAAAGTGGAGCAACATTCCCAAGGCGAGACAGCTCACAAGGTAAAGTGCTGGCATTTGAACCCAGACAGGACAGCTTCAGAATCAATATTCTTGATCTCTTTGCTGTGCTTTGTCTTTGCTATGCAAAGGCCACACTGTTTCTACCAGGCAGTCCTTGACTGTGAAGAGGACAGTGCGAACACAGAATGCTAAGACAGCCCAAGGGGAGGAGGTCCAAGTTCCTCCAGCTGATGGCCAGGAGGGACCACTCCCAGCTCAGGACTGCCCAAACCACTCTAGAGTGCAGGGTCCCTTGGCAGGCAGCTCTGGTCTCCACGCGGTTCTGAAATCACAGACAAGCACCTCCAGCCATCTCTCACCTTTGCAAGTTTCTGTCACACTTGAAAATAGTACCAGGATTCCCTGTCCTTCTGCACAGACTCGCCCCCACCAGGGGGAATGCCCCTTGAGACAGCCAGGCAGCCTGTGTGTGAGGGCCCAGCGAGCCCTAAATCATGTTAGGTTAGTTCCATGGGGTTGTCAGGGATTCCCGTCAGCAGCAGGCCTCCTGAAGGACAGCCATTTGAGAGAAACACAGGGGCACTGGGGACGCTGTTGCCTGGCGTCCCTCTGTTCTTTATCTTTGGTGCTGCCAGCCACAAGCACAGAAGGACCTAAGGTCCCATCTGCCACCTGAGTTTCATTGATAATCTAAAAGGAGTCAGGCAAGATCAATGTTCAAATTCCAATTCTGCTACAGACCAGCTGGGCAACCTCAAGCAAGTTATGTAACCTCCCTGAGCCTCCGAAGACTACCTGTTCAAGGAGGCTAGTAATACTACTACTTACCTTGCAAGGCTGCTGTGAATATTAAATGGGATAATGCGTAAAGATGCTCTGATGTGCCCACCCTCTCTCTGTCCCAGTCTCTGGCTTGCTCCTGGCTGCCTCCAGGACAAAAGCCAAGAGCGGAGCTCAAGGCCCTCCCTATCAGACCCCAGTGCCCCTCTCCTCATGCTCTGGAGACACTCTCCATCTGCGCTCCTGTCACAGGGGCCTCTCCCTCCCCTCCCCACATCACAGAAGGAGTTCTCCAAGCACCTTCCAGCCTGGAAACCTCGCTTACACGGGACTCCCAGCCTGTCCCCGCCTGTCGGCTCGGGTCTGAGGTGGGAGCCCTCTGCCGGAGGACGCGATCCTGCCTGGAGCATCTCTGCACTACCAGCTCCAAGGCAAGCGGCGACTCAGGGAGACGAGGGCGTTAGGAGATGAGCGCTGGGATCCCCTTGGCGGGTTGGGGAGGAATCACCCAGGGAACAAAGAGTGGCTTTCTTGAAGAGCCGCTGTGCTCTGCTCCTGCTCCTGACTTCCTGGGCTCCTTCCAGAAAAACCGGGAGCAACTTCCAGAATTTGGTCCCTGAAGGAGCAGCCCCAATGCGCTTCTGCCACCAGAAGCCACTTCCTGGCCGTAATATCCACCCATTTTCCCAAAGGATCATTTCTCCGCACGATGAGGAGCTGAACTCCCGCCACCTCCCCACGCTCCTGGAGGGCAGGTGGTGGTCCCATACCCCGACCCCAGGAGACGCTGAGCCCAGGGCTCCCCGAGTGTGGTCAAGTGGTTTGGGTCAAGCCGACTCACGCCCAAAACCCTGCCTCTCCTCTTAACTAGCTGGTGCTCCTGCGCACAACTTTCCCTCTCCGGGCCTCAGTCTCCTGCTCTGTAAAATGGGTTTAACATCACCCGGTTCTTGTAGTTATAGAGAGATATGAGAGAGATAATGGATGCCCAGCGCCTGGCACGGAGAACACACTCCGGAGAACAGATGAGCTGGGACCACGGTTAGCATCAAACTCAGACCCCGGCGCGGCTCAGGGAAAACTGGAGGCTCGCCCTCTCGGCGTCGGAGCCCAGAGGCAGAGGCTGGGGGCGCGCACCCCAGCCAACCCCAGGAAGCCACAGGTGTCTGCGCATCTGGGCGCTGGGGCCCTGGAATGAGCTGCGCCCCGCCACCCTACCCAAGCCGCCTGCGTCGCGAGGGTCCCCAACGCGCCCACCTCCAGCCGGCCGCTTCGGGGCTCTCGGCCGCCTGGCGGGGATGCGCGGATCCCAGCCTGGCCAGCGCGCAGCCTCGCCCCGCCGCCGCGGCCCCGCTCCCGCCCGCGCTCCGCTCCGACTCACCGGCGCCGGCTCCGGGGAAAGTTTGGCGGCTCGGCTACCGCGGCAGCCGGGCTGCTGGGTGTGCTGCGCGGGCAGCGGCGCGGGCGGCTGGGAGCGGACTGGGGAGGCGGGGCGCGGGAGGAGGAGCCGCGCCGAGGGGGCAGCGAGGGCGGCCACCGGCGCCCCTGCCCCTCGCTCCTAGAGCCGCCCCTACGCCGGGGGAGGTGTCGCAAGGGGCGTGCCTCTGCTCGGACCCCGGCTCCGGCCCAGGTCTGGAGCGGCTCCCGCTGGGCACTCCAGCCTCGGGCTCTGCGCTGTGGGGCGGCTCTTTGGGTTTGGAAAGAGGCGACAGAAGGGCTAGAACCTTGGCGAGACACCATCACCACCGTCGCCGCCACCACCACTGTGTACGCAACCGAGGGCGCACAGACAGACAGACACAAGTCCAGAAGACAGAGGCAGAGATAGAAATAGCAAAGTCAAGGACAGATGAACTGAGAAAAATAGACAGTGACACCCCACAGCCCTCATCCCTAGAGACTCCAAAATGGGAGAAGACGGAGTCAGGCAGAGATAGAATAAGACTGGCAGATAGGGACCCTACCCCTAGAGGCTTCCTGAGGAACTGTAGAGACGCCAGGATCTGGAGCCTGTAGCCCTATTCTGTTTCTCCCTGATGAAGGAGCACGAATTTCAAAGCAGGATGTTTCAATAGCAGCCTCTGCCACCTGGAGCACAGAGGCGGGTGGGGACCTTCTGCAGGTCCCCAGGAATTTCTGGCCCCTGGCTCTGGAAGCGTGAGGATTTTTACTGGCTGCCTTCCTTTCCAGAGCCGGAGAGAGAGGTAAAGTTGTTCCCCAACCCCCCGCCCCCCGGCCCCAGCGCCAGGAATACTCTATTTGAACCTCTGAACAGTTATGGCTTCAGGTCTTCCGTCAACGCTTCAGAAGAGACACCCAAACTCAGAGGCAGAAAACAGTGTTGGAGAAGGTGGGAAGTGGTGGGTGGGGGTGGGGCAGTGGGGCATCATAGGGGTATGTTAGCATCCTTCCCGGAAGGGGCAACTGCTCCAGCAGAGGTGGTGGTACCACACGGGGCTGGGTTTAAGGCCCAGCTTCACAGGCTGTGTAAGGTGAGTGAGCTATCTGCTTTCCTGGTGTCAGGGTCCATGTCTGTAAAATGGGGGTTGATAAAGACAGCTGGCATTGTGCCATACGCTCTTCTAAGTGTCACAGTTGTTTACCCATTTAAAACTCACAACAATAATAGCTACTGAGAAAATAGAAACTGTTATTATCCCTATTTTACAGATGAGAAAACTGAGGCTCACAGAGTTTAAATAACTTGCACAAGGTCACATGTAGAGAAATTAGCATCCACCCCATGCAAGCTGGCCCCAAGGCCCAAGATCATGCCATAATCTTCATCTCAAAGGGGCTGTTGGAAGGCTTCATGATGTCATTTATGCAAAGAGTTTAGTAAGTGCTCCATAGCTCATAGATCACTGAGCTTGTCTGCAAGGTGGGGATTAAAGGGCTGATAGTGATGCCCAAAGGTATGAGACTTGGGATTTAGGATAACTGGCGGGCCATGTTACTATCCTGGGTACTAACTCTGTTACAAATTAGAGAGGCAAGAGGTTCCCCATTTGCTTCTCTGACCAGCCCTTTGTACGTTAGCGTAATCCCACAAGCAAGACTGCCCCCGAATCCACATAAGCGTTCTCCCATGCCCCAGTGATTCTTCAGGGCCTCCATATTTTACACTTTACCAGACTAATGCACCCTTTGGAACTGAGTTTGTTCTCAGCTAGACCTGCTACTCAGGGTAACAGCAGTTATAAACTCTAAAGGAAATCCATTTTCTCTCTCTCCGGCTGTGGGGCTTACAGGAGCGAGGGCAGAAAAGCCTCAGAAATGTCTGGCCCACTTTCACGCACCGCCCCCCTCTCCTTTCTGCAATTCAGCAAAGGCTTCATTACTTGGAATTCCTCTCCCAAGTTTCACTTCCTGGGCTGGTTTTTAGGCCTGATAAACCCATAATGATGAGCATTTTTGGAAAAATCAGCTTTTTATAAACAGCATGTCAGATATTTTTTGAGGTCCCTGGTGACCAGGGTATGTACTGTTTTGTTGTGGCATTTGGAACTGATATATCATGGGGTAACCCAGGCCATATGGTGGGAGTAGTGGGGAGCAGGAGGGATGACTAACTTACTAACAATATACAGGCAACAGGAAAAAAATATAATAGCTGGCCCTTGTGTCAGGCTTACTGCCCACCAGGCCCTATTCCGAGAGCTTTACATGATGTGATGCACCTGCTCCTCACAGCAATTCCATACTATTGTCACACTATTTCGCAGATGAGAAAATGGAGGCATGAAACGATAAAAGGACTTGCTCAGAGTATACAGCTAGTAAGTCATCCCAAGATCAGACAGGAAGCTGCTGAACCAGGTCTGGCACCTGGATCAGTTTGGCTCCACAGCCCTGCTCCTACTTCTGTGCTTTGTGGAAGAAAGCCAGAAAAGGGACCACCAGAGTCCCTGAGTAGAGATTGGAGGCAAGGAGAAAAAAGAAGTAGAATAAAAATGTCTGCTCTGCCACTTGCTAGCTCTATGTTTACTTTGCTTCTCTGAGCCTCAGTTTCCTTATCTGTATGTAAAATTAGAATAATAATGCTTATGTCACATCCAGGATTTTAATGATGATTTTTTTGGTAGCACGTAGCATAAACCCAATTATAACCAACTTCAGCGAAAAAGGGCTCTTGAACTAAAAAGTTTAGGAGGCAAGTCTGGATTCAAACACAACCCATTAGAGAGGCTCAAAGGAAGTTGCCGTGAGTTTGCCTCTTGACTGTTTTCTCTTGTGTTAGTTTTATTACAGACTGGGTCTTTCCCCAGGGAGGTGGAAATGGCCAATCAAGCAACCTCAAAGCAATGAGATCACCTCCTTCCCAATACTGCCAACAAACATCCCAGGGTTGACTCCAATTGGCTTGGCCAGGATCACATGCCCCATCCTGAAACCATTCTGGTTGCTGTGATTGGCCAAGCCTGAGTCACGTGTCTACGCCTGGAGTCAGGAAGTGGGATCAGCCTCTCCTAAGCCACTGGGTCTAGGAGTGGGTGAGAGATGGTTCCCTAAAAGAAAATCAAGGTGCTATTAGCCGAATAATAGGGCATTGGTGCTGGACAGGCAAGAACACAGGCGTCCCCTCCCTCACAGGACTGTCATTAGGATTACAGAAGCTCACGTGTGCAAAGTGCTCAGCACAGTGCTTTGCCCTGGTGGGTGCTCAGTAACTGACTCCTCTCCTTTCTTCCCTCCTCTGGAAAATAGGAATCATTGCTCCCCACATCCCAGCCAACTGCCTCCTTGTTCGTGAGGGGAACCTGAGGAAGGCCTAGAGAGGAGAAGGGACTTGTCCAAGGTGCTCCAGCTAATTAGCCACAGAACTCATGTCCCTGACTCTGAAACCAATCCCAGTTAACGTCTTTGTGGATAACTTCAAACCCCCCACTAACCAAGGGTGTTATCTTTACATTTGCACAGGGTGGAAGGGAGAATGCAAAGCCTTTAAGAGCCGGGGGAAATGTGTGTCACTATGTTGGGCTCCAGGCTGTGCGACAAGCTGTGAGCCGGGAGACCTGGGCAGAGTGCCCAATCCAGGTCCCCACACACCACGTCATAAAGCCAGCCATCTCCTCTGGGGACTGGGCACTCTTCGTGCTGAGAGATGCAAATGGTCTTTTTTTCCTGTCACTGCCCAAAGTAGGCAGGATGGCTCTTCTCTTGATTTATTTCCTCTCACTCTGTAAGAGCAGAAGTGTATGCACATCACAGATAGCACCAAGCTATGCATAACGATGCTCGTTGCAGGATTGTGTATAATAGGAAAAGATTGAATATAATCCAAATGTCTAACTATAGGGGATTGGTTAAATGAACTATGGCATGTAGATGGAACGGACTACTAAGTAGTTGTTAAGATCATATAAAAGAATATGTAATTACGTGAAAACTGATCATGGTATAAATGTGAGGTTAAAAGAGCAAGTTATAAAAGACTAAGTATATAGACTAACTCATTTTGTGAAAAATTATTCTTATTTGTATATAAGAAAGCTTAAAGTAGCTGTATCAGAGATAGATGGGAAGGAGCAAAATTTGTGGGTGCTTTTGGTTTTCACTTGTTTTTACTTATGTTTCTAACATTTCTTTAGTAAATTTGTATTACTTTGGTAATTGGAAGAAATGACCAATAATTCTTATAAAAGGATTTGCATTTGGTTTCCATTTAGAAAAGCACTTTCATTTATTAAAAGATCACAACCAGAAGTGAGATTAAATTGATCTCTCTCTCTCTGGCTGGAAGCAGCAGCAGCCGCCGCAGAGCACTGCAGTGAAAGAAAACTGTACCAGGAGGCTGTACCCATTTGCTGTGTGGCCCTGGGCAAGTCACTCAGTGTCTCTGGGACTCCATTGCCACATACATGATATGAAGTGTTTGGTTTCACTGTCTCTGGAGTTCTTTCCAGGGCCAAAATATTCTGTTTGGGTAAGGTCTTCCACCTTCCGCAGATGCTCATACACCGGGCAGGAGAACACGCAATGGCTGAGAAATGTGTTCAGCATAAATTATTTTTGTCTGTCCACCCAGTGAGGCTGCTGAAAGCTCTGCTCAGCTTCTCTGCCTCTTAGCATTTGCTTTCTTCTCAGCTTCACAATCTCTCCATCTAGTCGCTGATGAATCGGCAGATTCATGGACAAGAGCACATAGAATGTCAGGCCCACCTTATGCATTTCCCTTCATGCTGAGATATTGACCCCTCAAGTCCTGGCTTCCTAGTTAGCTCTTTGATGCCTTCTGACAGATGTTTATTTTCTTTTTAACAATTTTATCCAGGTTTTCTAGTTGTTTGTTGAGAATATTGACCTCTACAAGCTAATTTTTCATAGACAAAAGCAAAAGTCCCCTCGTGTGATATTAAGTGAAAATGGCTGATTATAAAATGATATGTTTCCATTTCTATGCAAAACACATACATGTGTTTATACAGAAGAAACAGAGAAACAGTGAAAGCTATACACATCAGTTATCTCTGGCTAGGCTTTCTTTTTTAAAAACGTTTACCTATATTTTCCAACTTTTATGTAATAGACACTAAGAATGTCCATACTGGGGTTGACCTTTGAGGTAATTTATACCCATCTTACAAACGGGGAAACTGAGTTCAAGAACATTTGATTTCAGTTGAACAATTAGTGGAGGCTTGCTGTGGGCAGAGAGCCATGCTTTGGACCATGAAGCATCCAAAGAAATATAACATCTAATAACTTAATTCTATCTCAAGAGTCTCCAACTTTTGCTAGACTTTGGGACATGAGGAAAAAGGTATCTGCCCTCAAGATAGTTTATTTAAGAGAAAGATATGCAAATAAGCCATCATAGGTATGACACAATAAATGCAAAAATAATGATGTGAAAAGACTGTGGTTTGCCTCCTCTTCACCATTCTCCCAATATCCAACTAAAAGATTATTTTTCCTAGCCCTCTTAAAGCAAGGTGTGGCCATGTGACTAAATTCTGGCCAATGAGATGTAAGGGGAAATGTGAGGACTTCTGGGAAGTCTCTTTAAAGGGAACAAGCAAACTCTCCTTTCCTTTTTTCTGCTGCTTGGAATGTAGATGTAATGGCTGGAGCTTTAGTAGCCATTCTGAGTGATAGTGTCAGCTTGAGCAGGAACCACATACTGGGATGGTGGAACAGCAAGATGAAATAGCCTCAGTCACTGACACCGTGGAGATGCTAGATCAGCCTTGGGTTGTCTATCTCCATACTTCTTTTACGTGAGAAAGAAAGAAATATCTCTCTTGTTTATGCTGCTACTATTTTGGATTTTCTCTCACATGCAGATAAACCCAACCCTAAAAATGGAACAAAAGGGTGAAGGGAGGGGAAAATGAACATCTTCCACTCTTGGGCATCAAGAAAATCAGAGGAGGTGTGAAGGTTGTGAAGAGTTCACCAGTGAGACAGTCAGGGATTAAGAAGGAAGAGGGTTTCAGGCAGAGTGGGCCATGCCGGGAGTATGGGAACAGTGCTGTAAAAAGGAACATAGGCATTGTATAAAACAGCCTGGATTCAAATTCCATCATGATCTTTAGCAAGGTATTTCACCACTCTACGCATCAGTTTCTCCATCTGTAAAATGGAGACAATAATAGCATTAACTTCATTAGGTTGTAGCGAGGATCAGGTGAGTTAACACATATAAAGTGCTTAGAACAGTATCTGGCAAAGGAGGAGTACTTAGTAAATGTTGACTGTTATGTGCATATCTACAAAATTGGAAGTTCATAGTCCTACCTTATAGTGTGGCCAGTGTGTATAACACAGCACAGGGCTTTATAATAGTGGGTACTCCACCATGTAGTGTTCTTTCCCTCCTTTCCCTCAAAGAGCTTACAATCAATATTTAACAAATCCCCACCAAGCCCCTACTACGTGCCAGGCCCTGGACCAGGAGGTCGCTGATTCCAGGAAAAATCAGACCTTATCCCTGCCCTCAAGTTTACAATCTCAAGAAGAGAAAAGGAAAATAAATAAGCATAATATAGTGTGCAAAGTGGGACTGTGGTCTAGTTTCAGTCCATGAACTCAGGTAAGCAAGAAACGCAGCTATATCTTGGCATGTGAATTCAGTCTCTGCTATTATCTCCCATTATACCTAGCAAAACAATCTTAGGCAAGTCGAGTTTTTCCTGTTTCTCTGGATGGCACTTGCTGAGCCTCAAGAGAAGTTGATTGAGAGAGGTGCAAGTAGGGAAGGGACAAAAGACAAGGCCACAGATGTAAGCAAGGGTGAGCTCCAACAGCCTCATAAGCCAAAGGGGAGGTTCTGCAGAGTTGAGGTCAGATTTGGACTTTAAGGAAAATCACTCTGGAAGGAGGGGACGGGGGTATGCAGCCTGAACTAGGGCAGGGGCCGTGGGGAGTGGGGTCAGGAGAAGAGCTTCCAGGGATGCTTAGGAGGAAGACTTTGGTAACTGGCAATATTGGGGCCCCGGGGAGAAGAAAGATTTCAGGAGACTCTTGGGTTTTTGCCTTTCATGTGAGGGTGGACAGTCATTTACTGAGAAAACGATAGGAGGGTGTGCATTTGTAAGTGTCGTGATGGTTGGCCAGCTGTTGTTTATGCCTGTTCTGCTTCTGCTTCCCCTTTTCCTTTCCACAGAACTCTGCTTTTTTTTGATGGAGAATCACTCGTTCCTGCCCTCAGGCCACGCAGCTGAAAGTGGTCATTACTTCATCGCTGCGCTGCAGGACACGTGATCCAGGGCTGGCCAATCAGTGTGTTTCAGATTTCTGGTCACAGTGATTGGTTCATGGATTGTCACATGACTGAGAGTTAGCCAATGGGGGTTAGCTCTGGAACTATCCTGGGAAACGGGGTGGGGGGTCTCTTTTCTGCTGGGGAAAATGAGCTGGGGGTCGCTGAGCTGGTGGAATGTAAGTCTGGAGCTGCTGGTGGCCACCTTTGTGACCAGGTGAAGGCAAGCCTGCCTGAGAATGAAGTCAGCACTTGAGTAAACAGAATCAAGAGAACCACCTGTCCGATGATACTGCTTGGGGTCCTAACCTGGGCTTTTCGTCTTTGTGAGCTAATGGATTGTCTTCCAAGAATAGTCCTGTTTGAATTGGGCTTTTTGTCACTTTTAGCTGAGAGTGTTCTAATGACTGTAGGCTCCATTAAAAAGGTTTTATATGAGTACAAAGCTTCTGTTCAGGATGATGAAAAAGTTCTGGAAATGGATGGTGGGTGATGGTTGCACAACATTGTGAATGCACTTAATGTCACTAAATTGTACACACCTGGGCAACATAGTGACCTCCTGTCTCTGCAAAAAATAAAAAATACAAAAATCAGCAGGCATGGTGGTACACACCTGTGGTCCTAGTTAGTTAGGAGGCTGAGGCAGGAGGATCGCTTGAGCCCAGGAATTTGAGGTTACAGTGAGCTGTGATCTTGCCACCACACTCCAGCCTGGGTGACAGAGCAAGACCCTTTCTCAAAAAAAAAAAAAAAAAAGTTTAAATGGTAAATTTTATGTTATGTGTATTTTCCCACAATTTTTTAAAATGAAAAATAAAAGCCTTATACTAAGAGAGAGAAGCTTTAGGGAAAGGAAACATAAAATGGCTTCCTGGAAGATGTGCATTTTGAGATGGAGCTTGATACCTGAACAAGATATGCTTTGAAGAGGAGGAGGTTTCTGGTGGAGGAAACAGTGCAAGCAAACCCTCAGAGGGGAAAGTTCAGGGAATGGTGAGTAGTCAGGTTGGCCTGACCAGACTTGGGAATTGTGGTAGACAAGTCTGCAAGGGAGATTGGCGGTCAGATCCAGAGGGCCTTGAATGCCAGGGTGAGTTTGGATTAACCCATCCCATGACCTTAATGAGTAGAACAGGCATCTGGAAGTTCCAGGGTTGTTTGGGAAAACTCCATGTGGAATTTAAGAAATGGCTTCTGGGGTTGTCTTTCCTGGCAACTGGCTCCCCTGGAGCCACCTGCCATCACTTTTGGTCCCCAAAGAGCTGGATGGATGGTGAGCTCTGGGACAAGTAGATTATCCCAGTAATAGAGAGTGGTAATGTCCCTCCCTTCCCTTGTCCCAAATAATATAGCCTTCCTAGGCTGGGACATCTAGAGGTCTTAGCCAAAAAGAACCAAGACCCTTCCCTTTGCAACCCATTTCCTGCACAACAGGCCAAGGGCCCTTTTGATGCACATCACTTCACTCTTACTGAAAACTCTCCAAAGGCTTCTCATTCTACTTGGAAGTTAGTCTGCAGAACTCCCTGTGGCCTACAAGGCTCCGCATCATCCGACCTCTGCATCCCCCTCTGTCCTTATCTCCCACCCCTCTTCCCTGGGCAGTCCTCCAGCCCTTTGCTGCCCTGCAAACACAACAAGCTTTTATCCTGTCTTTGGCCTTTGCACTTGTTGTTCTCTATCCCTGGCACACTTGTGCCCCAGATCGTTGCACAGACGTCTCATTATCAATCTTTACTCACTTGTGGCTCATTGATTGTGCTGGGTAAAGTAGTGCCTTTGGCTATCACTTGGCCTTCTTAGTTCTCATTGTTACAATGGTCTTTTTTCTTGTTTACTTGTTCATTGTGTCTCAGCTTCCATTGGAATGTGAGTGACGAGGGCAGGGACTCTATCTCATTCCATACTGTATCCCCAGCAGTGACTTACCCATGGTTAGTGCTCAATAAATGGTAATTGAATGAATTATTTACACAGGCAAGGTCCTTAGAGGCAACTGTGCAAAAGCCGAGCCTGATGAAGGGAAGGAACTTGTCAAAGTCTTCCTGAAAATCAATGTCAGAGAGAGACCTATACCCCAGGACCCCTGGCTCTAAGTTCAGTTTGTTTTCTGTAATTCTCTTCCACTCTTTTCTGCCAAGGGGGCTGCCAGGCTTCAGTGATTTTCCCCTCTGATATATCCCAGGCAAGAAAGAGCAGTGAACTAGAAGCCAGAAGACGGAAGCTGGTTCTAGCACTGCCACCCACATACCCTCTAGATTAGGAGCTACTTGAGGGCAGAGGGCATCACCAATATCTAGCACAGTTGGTGCTCAGAAAAGGTTTGTTGAATGAGTAAGTTTTTGCTTGCATGGAGATAATGGGTATCAACATTGGGTAGTGGTTAAGAGCTCAGAATCTGGGCGAGGAAGACCTGAATTCAAATCCTGGTTCTGCCACTTCCTAGTTGCCCTACACTTGATCACACATGAAGAATGTACTCAGCATCCTGTGTGGTAGCTTCTGTGCAAGATGGTCCTCAATGCCCTTCACCTGTATGCTCTTGTGTAGCCGACATTGAATTAGGGCTGAACTCTATGACCAATGGAATACTGGAGAAGTGACAATGTATGACTTCTAAATCTAAATCATAAAAGATAGTGTAGCTTCTACCTTGGTCTCTTACGTCACCCATTGTGGTAAGCCAGCTGCCATGTTAGGAGGACACTCAAGCAGCTCTGTGGAGAGGCTCATTTGGAGAGGGACCATGCCTCCCACCAACAGCCAGCATCATGGGTGCATGTAAGTGAGCCACTTGGAATTGGATCCTTCAGCGAAGTCAAGCCTGCAGATGACTGAAGGCCAGCTTAATTAAAGACCACAGGTTAGAATTGCCCAGCTAAGCTGAAATTCTGACCTACTGAAACTATGAGAGATAATAAATTATTATTGTTTTAAATCACTACATGTTGGGATGATTCATTATGCAGCAGTAGATAACAAATGCATCATCCTCATATTCATTACTGATGTTTATTGAGAGCTTACTATTAATATGTGGTTTTTCATTTAACCCTTCTAATAATGCTATGAGATAGGTACTCTAATTGCCCCCATTTTACAGACAAGGAAACTGAGATTCAGAACAATGAAGGCTCTCCCTGAGGTGTACCTGACCTTAAGGGTTTTATGGTCAGGACTGAGAGTCAAAATTCAAATACCTGTAATCCCAGGCAAAATATGGCTCTGGGATCCCAGGAAAGCGAGAGGAATTTTGGATGCTGGCTCCCAGTAGTTGGGCCTCATAGGTTGGGATGGTGTAGAGAACACTCCAAAGATGGCAAACACCTCTCCTGCCCTTAAACATCTGATTAATCAATGAGAGAAAGCTCAGATGCTTATGAACAATGTGTGGTATTTCTCTGCAGAGAAACACACACAAGCCTATACAGTAATGATGAAAAGTAACAACCCTTCATAAGGGCTTGGCATTTTACACTTACAAAGCCTTACACATCCCTAATTCTATGGAATCCCACCTGCCAGGTAAGTATGGCCATGCACATCTTACAGATGGGAACACTGAGGCTGGAGACGTGTGATTCTCACAGAGTCATGCAGCCTGTAAGTGGCAGAATGCAGGCAGAACCCAGCAACTGGATGTTTTTACAAACACTAAAAGGATGATGGGAGGCAGGTAGGTTTCCTCCAAGGGGGATTCCAGGAAGAGATGAGTGGGGAACAGAGTTCTGAAATGGAGAGGTGGCTTGCTGGAGAGAGTGGTGCATAGGAGGGTCTGAAAGGGCAGAGTGAGTCCTTAGGAGGCTCCCAGGGGTGTGCAAGGGCAAAGGGGGAAGGGGGAATAGCGGGAATAGAAAGAATGAGCAAGTCTGGGTGTGTGGAAGAGGTTTGGCTTAAGGAATGTGAGTGTTAGAACTGCAGCTGCAGGGTGTGTGTGGAATGAGAAATCTTTGGGCTGGGGCCAAAGTCAGCTGCCATGCCTAGGGTGGCAAGAAGCAGCTTATTTTGCTTCTTGGGTAGAAATCATCATCCCTGTGATTTAGTTCTCCATGGGAGAAGGGTTGGGACATCATATAGCCTTGGAAAATGCATTCAACTTCTCTTTCCTTCTTTCTGTCAGATGAGACAGGTAGAGGTCCATTGGTGGGCAGAAGCCTTTATGCCCCATTGCAGAGCCACCAAGTACAGCTGTGCAGGTCATTTACTGCACACAGGCACCGGGAATAAGGGGCTGAAATTCAGACTGCCCTGTGGTTGCTAAGCCCTGTGCCCATAAGGCTGCATCTACCCAGAGGGAGTTCTGCCTTTTTCTTTTAAAAAAAAAGTTTTATGAGCTAAAATTTCCATAACATAAAATCTGCCATTTTAACACTTTTAAGTATAAAATTCAGTTATTTTAGCATACTCACAATGTTGTGCAACCATCACCACTATCAATTTCCAGAACATTTCCATCACCCCAAAAAACAACTTCATAACTCACAATTAATTCCACCCTTCTCGCATCTCTTGGCAACCACTAATCTACTTTTCTCTGTAACTTTCCCTGTTCTGGACTTTCATATAAATGAAGTCCTATGATTTGTGGTCTTTCATGACTGTCTTATTTCACTTAGAATAATGTTTTTAAGTTTTACCCATGTTGTGGCATATATCAGTACTTCATTCTTTTTTGTGGCTAAATAATATTCCACTGTCTGGATATTCTACAATTTGTGTACCCATTCATTAGTTGATCAACATTTGGGTTGTATCCTCCGGCTGTTAAGAATAATGCAGCTATGAACATTCTTGTACAAGTTTTTGTGCAAACATACGTTTTCCATTCTCTTGGGTATATACCAGGGGATTGCATTGTTGGATCATGTGGTACTCCCATGTTCAACTTTTTGAGGAACTAAAGTAACTGTACCATGTTACTCCATTTAGAAATGTTTAGGGTTCTAAGGTCTCCACATCCTTTTCAACATTTGTTATTGTCCATCTTTTTTTACTTTAGCCTTCCTAGTGAGTGTGAAGTGGTATGTTATTGTGGTTTTGATTTGCATTTTCCTAATGGTTCATGACATTGAGCATCTTTTCATATGCTTTTGGCCATTTGTGTGTCTTCTTTGGAAAAATGTCTATTCAAATCCTTTGCCCATTTTTTGGTTGAGTTGTTTGTCTTTTTACTGTTGAGTTGCACCAGTTCCTTATATATTCTAGGTATTAGACCTGCATCAAATATAGGAGTTGCAAATATTTTCTCCCATTCTCTGGGGACTGCAATTTTCCTATTTACACCAGGGCTCCTTTGGGGCTGGTAGGGACTCTTAAATCCCTCCGCTGGAACACAGACTCTCTCCCACCATGAAAAAAGAAACAGTGTCTCAGTGATCTCACTCAGGATTACAGCTTAGTACCTCAGTGCCTTTACAGATGGCCTGCTATGTGCCTGGCACTGGGGTTGTCAATCTGAAGATAACACGGGCCCTGCCCTCCACCTTTCCCATTCTTGTGAAGCCCGCCAACGACTGCTCGGATGCTCAAGCCAGAAACGTGGGCGCTGCCTGGACTCCTGCCCCATCACATCACCATCCAAGCAGCCCCTACAGTCTGTGGTGACTCCTCCCCCATCACATCACCATCCAATCATCCCCCACAGTCTGTGGTGACTCCTCCCCCATCACATCACCGTCCAATCAGCCCCTACAGTCTGTGGTGACTCCTCCCCATCATATCACCATCCAATCATCCCTCACAGTCTGTGGTGACTCCTCCCCCATCACGCCACCATCCAATCAGCCCCCACGGCCCGTCACCCCTCCATCGTCTCCTCCACGCCCCAGCCTGGCGTAGGCCGCCATTGCCTCTCACCTGAGTGATTTCAGCAGCTTCGTGACTGTCTCCAGCCCTCAGGACTTGCTTCTTGTCCACACTCCCCTCCGTCAGCACACGAGCACAGTAGCTTTTCTTAACGAAAATCCCATCGTGGGGCTCCCCGGCTGACAACTTCTCAGTGGCGATTGCCCAGAGAAGCCGCACGCGGGCACGGCCGCAGCTCAGTGCCCTTGTTGAAGGGACTGAGCCCCGCTGAGCCTCCCTGCAGTTTCCCGACTCACCCGCCTCCGAGCTGTGCAGGCGTCCCCTCGGAAACAAGGTGGCCGCAGAGAGTCCCCAAGGAGGTGGCAGGCCGAGCAGCAGCTGGGAGTTTTCCTAGGGAAAGGCAAGGCTTCAAGTTGCGGCGGGTCCCAGCAACGCAATGCAACCGACAAAAACCCTTCTTAAGGCTGAGGCTGGAACTGGCAGTCGTGTTTCTGCCTCGGCAGCCTCACACTCGCGTCGGCCCGCCGGGTGCGCAGCCAGCCACCTGAGAAGGCGTGCCCGGAGATGGTTCTCCTGGGTGTGTGAGAGACCGAGTCAGCACTCAGGGCTCGGGAAGCAGATTCAGACAGGCCACCTGGAGTGTCCTAGAATCCTCAAACCCAAGCGCTGGAAAGGGCTATCAATCATGTGGCCCTGTCCTTCATACCTTCACCTCTATAAACGTCCATTCTTCCCACCTCAAAAGTGAGAATAACGACTTTCAGGCTGTCACGAGGCTCAGAGTAGATCTGTGTTTGGGAAGCATGTCTAGACTCCTATATTAGCTTTTATGATGGATGGGGAAACTGAGGCCTAAAGAAATGAATCAATTGTTTTCAACCAAGACTGTGTGCTGACAATAAGGATCCCTGGATCTTGCTGCTGGGCTGGGGTAGGGGCCCAGTCATCTGTATTTTTTAACCTCCCCCAGGTGATGCTGCTGAGAAGCCAGGTCTGGCTCTCTTCCCCGAATCCCTAGGTGTGCCTCCGGCCAGAGGGTCAGTGAGGTGCTGGCTGTGTGTGGTCGGCCCACCTTGCTTTCCATGTCTGGAAGCCAAACTGCTGGGAATACAGAGGCCCTTCTGGCACTGTGGTCTGAACTTGGCTGTTAAGGGTGTTCTGGAAAGAGAAGTCTTCAGGCACGCAGTCCTGGTCTCCAAGAGGCTTGCTGACAACTGGGGAAGGGGTGGTTTGGAGAGGAAGGGATGGGATGCTCCATCATCGGGCAGATAGAATTAAAAACAAATTTTAAAATGGGCTAGGTTTGTCATGGGTGGGGTGGAGACATGGGGAGGTGCTTCAGTTGTCACCTCCATGTCTGCCCAGGCTCCTCCTGGCTCCTTTCCTGTCTTTCCTATCAAAACATATTCTCTATTGCAGAATCTGAATTTCCTTCTTTCTTTTCTTCTTCTCTCTCTTTCCTTCCTCAGTCTCACCCTGTGGTGCCCCTGGTCTTGAGCGTTTAGCCTGAGTTGCATTTTCTCAGGTCATTATTTCTTCTGTCTGTCAACCCTGCCCTTGTCCCCATGCAGTGGAGCATGTTGGGGAAAATACATATTTTTCACATGGTCTTCCACAACTGCCTTGACTGTGCTCACTTGAGTCATGACCCTGAATGTTGCGAGAGCCCTCAATGCTGCCTGGCAGTTATACTCTACCTCCCTAGTCATTGTCTCTCTAGTTCTGCTAGATGATTGCTTCACTCCTCTGCTCCCCTAAACCCTTAATGCCTCCTCTCCCGTCCTCACTGTCCGCTTCCTATTCACTGAGAAAATAGAAGTAGTCAGAATGTCCTCAGATGCTGTCACACACCTACCCTCCCACCGCATCTCCACCCACGCACTCTGCCAGAGATGAATTGACCATGCACTTATGTATCTGTCCTTGTGCCCTAGACCCTGCCCTCCTCATCTGCTCAAGGACATCTCTCCAGCAGTTGTCCTCTTTTGTCACAGCATCATTTTTACCTCCCTCTGAATCATTCTCATCAAGTGTACACACATGCTATTATTTAATATTTCTCCCAACAACACAGTACCACCAACAAAAACCCTTCTTAAGGCTAAGGCTGGAACTGGCAGTCTTGTTTCTGCCACATTCTGTTGGTTAAAGCAAAACACAGGGACAGGCCAGGTTCAAGGAGAGAGGACTACACAAGAACTTCAATACCAGTGGGTGAGATTCTTTGGGGGCCACCAAGCAACAAGCTACCACACCCACCTTTGCAGCAAAAGTCCTCAAAAGTACTGTCCATCCTCGATCTCTCCAGTTCCTCCCTCCCATTTTACTTAAACCCATTTCAATCACTCTCACTGCTCCATGGATACCCTTCATCAAGGTCACCAATGGCCTCCCCATGGCAGGATCAAGCCTCAGTCCTTACCTTGCTGCGCTTGGCACATTTGGCTGCTCCCTGCTTTGCCTGATGATTATAGGACCTCATGCTCTCCTGGTTGTCCTCCTACCTCACTGGTTTCTCCCTCTGTGTCCTTTCCTGGTTCTCTCCTCTCCCTAGCCTGTTAATGTTGGGATGACCCTGGGCTCAGGCCTTGATCCTCTTCTCTGTCTGTGTTCACTCTCTCGGTAATCTCACCCAGTCTCATCGCTTTAAATACCATCTACATAGGACTCCCACATTGTATCTCTAGCCCAGACCTCCCACCTGAATTCTGACTAATATCCAGCTGTCTTCTTGATAGCTCCAGTGAATATCCTAAGCACACCCAACCCCTTGTGTCCAAAACTAAACTCTGGATTCCTCCCTCCCTCACAAAACCCTGGCCTGCCCCCAGCTTGCCCCATTTCAGTGGATGGTGATTCCTTTCTTGCAGTTGCTCAGGCCAAAAACTCTGGCACTGGACTCCTCTCTTTCTCTTATACCCCATATCCAAACTACCACAACATCCTGTTAGATCTACCATCACAATAGAACCAGACATTGACCACCTCTCCTGGTTGGAGCCATCATCCATTCTTAGCTGGATGACTTCTCATGGCCCTGCTATTTCTCCCCTGACCTCCTGTGGTCTACTGATTTGGAGCAAAGTGGCCAGAGGGATTTTTTAAAAATCTAAGCCAGATCACAGCCCTCCTCTGCTCAACACCCTCCTATGGCTCCTATGTCACTCAGCATGGAAGTCCTTGTCATCACGTACAAGACCCTGTGGGACCTGGCCACCCCATGACCTCTGACCCTCTCCTACTCCCCAGCCCTCTGGCTCTTTGCTAGTGCCCCACAAACACAGCAGCACACTTCCACTCCAAGCCTGGACCGCTCAAGGCCTACGTCTCTGCAGGGTGTCTCCCTCACCTCCTTCAGGCCTTTGCTCATTGCTGCCCTCTCACGGAGGCCTTCGCTGACCTCCCCATTTAGAACTGTATCCCACCTCCACCTCCCCATCTTTCCCAGTGTCCCTTCCCTGCTCTTTCTTCTTGTGGATAATCCTTAACCTTCTAACATACTTCATAATCTACTCATTTATTATGTTTACTGTTTATTGTCTGTCCCTTGCTGCTAAAACGCAAGCTCCACAAGGGGAAGAATCTTTATCTCTTGCTCACCGATGCATTCTAAGTGCCTAGAACATAGCCAGGTACAGACAGGGTGCCAAATTCTAAATTTTACTATAAGTATCTCAAATCCTTTGTGGCACAAGGCACAAATTCTTTCTTTCATCCACCCTTCCACTCATGTGCCATCCATTCATCCATATCTGTTTATGTGTTTATCACCCACCCACCAGCCATTCCTGTCTATCTGTCCATCTGTCTTATTCAACATGTGCCCAAACAATCCTTCAGCACACATTTTTGGAGCATCTATTTTTAGCCAAGCAGTGTGCTGGGCTCTACTGTCAAATCCATGACAATGAGACCCAGACCCCTGGAGTGAGGAAGATAGAAATGAAAACTAAGCACTACCTTACAAAGTATAATGGGAGAAATAACTGTTTCGGGATGTTTGCATAAGAAAAACAAACAAATGAAACCCCAGGACTGGCATCTTAAAGTAAAGAATGGTACCATAAACAACAAGTGGTGAATTGGTTGGGGGTGGGGAGGCTGGAAAGGGAGAAAAGGAAGTTGTCCCTGGTGCTTTCTTCCTGTATCCCAGGCTGGGTACAGACCTGGGACATCTGGGTTCTACTTCCCTCCAGGTCGTTGAGCCTCAGTTTCCTCATGTGCAAAATGAGATCATAGCACCCACCTGACAGAATTAGCTAAAGCATGTAGAAAACTTCTTGTATCTGTGGCTCTTAATCCTGGCTGCACACTCTCAACCCTTTGGGGAAGCTGATGCCCAGGCTCCACCTCTGAACAATTAAATCTGAGTCTCTTGGGGTGGGTCCTGGGCATTGCTATGTTTTAGAAGTTTCCAGGCGATTCTAATGTGCAGCCAGGCTTGTGTGCCACCAGAACTCGAGCAGTTTAATCAATGCCCCTTTTCTATTTAATTGATCTTGAATATTGCAGCAGGAGAAAAGCAGATTTAATTAGAGGAGACGAGACATTCATGAAGATGCCAATGACAGTATCTGATACTTTCAAGGGCTTCACAAGTTGTATATTTCATGTTATACTCGTTCTTGACTTATGCCATGGGTGAAATGCATGTTCATAAGGCTGTTTTGAGGGGAGAATTAAATGTAGGGGGGAGCAGGAAGTAAGAGTTGGAGAGAAGGTCTCAAACGTTGAGACCCAGAGGAAAGAAGGAGGGAGAGAGAGAGAGGGAGAGAGAGACAGAGAGAGACTGACTGATACTTTTCTGAGTTAACTGGGCAAGGTGAGAAGAAATGGCAAAGAAAAAAGGGGCACAAGAGCACTGGCCAGAGCTTGTATTCCTTGACTGCCCGCTGTGAGTGCTGAAAGAGTGGGCTGGGTAGGGCTCATCTCCCTACAGAGGGAAGGGGGGTGTCTTGGCAGGCATACAAGAAGCAGACTCCGTTCTCTCCTAGGAGTCTAATAGCGATGGGTGGAACGCCAACTCTTTAGAACGCAGACACTGAGACAACGGATGCGCAAGGGATTTATGGGGGAAGCCCCTGTAGGCTATAGTATGTATAGCACTATACATAAAGCTCCATGCTAGGCCTTGTGGATACAACAGTGAACAAGATAGGCATGTCCCTGTCCTCAGGAGCTGGCAGACAGACATTTCATTATAATTACTGAGTCACAATTACGAGATGCTCTGGGAATCTATGATAGGTGAGGTGACCATATGATTTACCATCTAAGCCCATACCCTTTTGAGATAATAATTGAGATAATAATTATGTCTAGACAATTGGCATAAACTGGGACGTATCCTGGACAAACTGGGATATACAGAGATCCTGAAAAAGACAAACATGAGCTAGTCCTGGAAATCAGAGGTTTCCCTGAGAAAGGACATTTGAGCTGAGATCTGAAGGATGTGTAGCAGTTAGCTAGTTGCTCGGACTTCCACTGTATGTTCTCTGAGCCAGAGGACCCTCCTAGGTGGCTGTCGCCATGGGAGTTGGCTGACGGAGGATTGACTTCTCACTGTTGTAGGGACTCCCACGTCGGGGTTGTCACCTTGTCTGAGAGAGCTCTGTCTGGGATTCTTTTCATGACACTGAATGGAAATGCAGGGCACCTAGAGAGTTAGTCAAAGGCTCTCCCTTTGCCTTTATTGTGTTATTTGGGGCAGAAAAAAGGGGCCCCGATGGCATTCAATCATAACCCAGTTTTACCTTTTTTGAGAAATTGATGGACCTGCTTTCCCCAGTGTTTTTTTGTGGTAAATGTAAAAAACATAAAATTTGCCATCTTAACCATTTTTAAGTCACAGTTCTGTGGCATTAAGTGCATTCACGCTGTCGTGCAACCATCGCCACCATCCATCTCCAGAACATCCTCGTCTTCAATTGAAACTCTGCACTCATTAATCTCCCCGTATCTCTCCTTCCCCAGCCTGAGCACCCACCATTCTACTTTGTGTCTCTATAAATCTGACTACTCTAGGGACCTCATATAAATGGAATTATACAGAACTTGTCCTTTCGTGACTGGCTTAATTCGCTTAGCATAACGTCGTCAAGGCCAATCCATGTTGTAGCATGTGTCAGAATTTTCATCCTTTTTAAAGGCGAATGATATCCCGTTGTATGTATAGACCACATTTTGTTTATCAATTTATCCATCGATGGACACTTGGGTTGTTTCTACTTTTTGGTTATTGTGAGTAATGCTGCTGTGACTATGGGTGTACAGTATCTGTTTGAGTCCCTGCATTCAATTCTTTCGGGTATGAACCCGAAGCGGGATTGCCGGATAGTATGGAAATTCTGCGTTTAATTTTTTGAGGAACTGATGTACCGTTTTCTGTGGTGGCTGAACCATTTTACATTCCCACCAACAATGTGCAATAATTCCAATTTATCCATATCCTCTGCAACATTTTTTATTTTCTTCTCTGTTTTCTGTAGGGACTAAAAATTTTTTAATTTGGTCAGGCACAGTGGCTCTCACCTGTATTCTCAGCAGTTTGTGGGGCTGAGGCAGAAGGATCGGTTGAGGCCAGGAGTTCAAGACCAGCCTGGGCAACACAGCAAGCACAGCGAGACCTTGTCTCTACAAGAAATTAAAAAATTAGCTGAGCATGTGAGACCCTGTCTCCAAAAAAATAAAAACATGCAAGTAGACAGAATAGTATAAAAACACGTGTCCATGGCTCAGTATCCCCCGTTATCCATCTGATTTCATTCTACGCACACCCACTCCTCCCCTGCCATATTATTCTGAAGCAAATCCCAGACTTCACATTATTTCAGTAAGCCTTCCTAAATGTTTCAGTATATCTCTATAAAAGATAGTGACCTTTAAAAAAAATAACCCCAATACCATTACCACACCTAAAATAAATAACTTCCCAATATCGTCAAATATTCAGTCAGTGCTCACATTTTCAATGATTTCATAAACATCATAAAATGTCTTACAGAAGGTTTGTTTCAACCAGGAACCAAATAAGGTCCACACACTGACTGCTTGGTATGTGTCTGCTGAGGACTATTAATTTATAGGTTTCCTCTCAGTTGTTTTTTCTTCCTAACAATGTCTTTCTTAGAAAAAAAAAGAGAGAGAGAGAGAGAGCTGGGTTGATTTCCCTGCAATTTCTCTCAGTCTTGTGTTGGTTGCATCCCTGTGGTGGTGCTTAGCGTGTTCCTCTGTCCTGAATTTCCTGGAAGCTGGTAGTAGATCTAGAACTGTGCTGTCCAGTATGGTGGCCAGCAGCCACACATGGCTACAGAGCCCTTGAAATGTGGCTGGTCCAAATTCACGTGCTGTAAATGTAAAATACAGCCCAGATTTCAAAGACTTCGTATGAAAAAAGAATGGAAACTATTTCATTGATCATTTTTATATCAATTACATACTGGAATGATGACATTTTGGATATATTGAGTTAGATAAAATATTTTATTGAAATCAATTTCACTTTTTTTTTACTTTCTAAAATGTGGTTTCTATCAAATTCCAAATTACATACGCAACATGCATGACTTCCACTTGTGTGTGTTTCTTTGGATAGTGCTGGGCTAGAGGCTTGATCAGATTTAGGTTCGATTTTTGTGGCAAGACTCCTTTCGAGGAGATGTTATGTTCTTCCACCAGCAGGCACAGGGTGTCTCCTGGTCTCCCTTTCTGTGATGATTTTAGCCACTGAGGCCCAAAGCCTGGATCCATTAATCCATTGGGGGTTGCAAAATTATGATATTGCTCCATTATTTCATCTTTATGTATTTGTACCATTCTACAAGAAAAACCTGTTGTTACTGTAGGGAAATTGAGTCATCTTCTCAGAGAGGTCCTCCCTGCTGTCCCCGAATAAGGCAATCCATGGTCGCCCCTTTCGTTGCACTGTGTCTCCGTCATGGCCCTTTCCCTGATTTGTCATTAGCCATTTGTTGCTGGCCTGCCTGTTGACTGCTGGTATCCTCACTGCAGCAGAAGCCCCGCGATAGGAGTGTTTGTCTCTGGCGCAGCCAGCTGTGAAGGCTTGGTCTCCCAGCCTGAAGTGTGGTGGGCTTCCTTTTGGGGTCCAAGGAGGGGTTCTGAAGCAGCTGGAGCCCCAGCCCTAATACAGGTAACCTGAGTTCTAATCTTGGCTCTGCCACTTGCTGAGGGGCCTTGGGTCCGTCCCAACCTCTGTGGGCCTCAGTTTCCTCAAATGGAGTGGGCACATGGGCAGCCTGGTTGTGAAGCACAGTTGCAGTTCTAGGGGGCTCTCCCTCTGCAAGACTGGCCTTCTATCAGCTCCCACTTTTAGGGGCCTCTCTCCCACCAGGGATGAGCGGGGCCAGGTGATATATGATTAAAGAGACACCCCACAGCTAAGAAATCCAAAAGCTGATCAACCCCAGCCCGGCTAACCCAAAGGGAGCCAGGCTGGCACTGCACGAATGGCCTGCAACATTAATATCTAATGGTTCATTCTAATGGCTGTCCTTTCTGAAGTTCCTCCTGTTTCCCAAAGTACTTTCAGTCAAGCAAAGAGCAACCACAAAGCGCCCCTGAGCCATGTCCCCTGGGGAAAAAAGGGCATAAAACAGAAAGCCACCCTGCTGGGAGCCTGCCAGACAAGAGTTAACATGCAGCCAAGAGGGCATGTGCCGGGCAGGGCGGGGCAGAGAGCCAGCTGCACCTGCCTCACCAAGGAGTGGGGAACTCAGGAAAATACAGGATGGGAAAGCTCCTCACACTCTGCCTGGAACTTTCTAAATGCTCACAATTGGTCTTGGTCTCTCACAGTTCTGCTGGGTCATCTTGCCTCACCTGGCCTTTTGGGAAACTGAGGCTTAGGATCCAGACTGACTTGGCCAAGGTGATACAGCTAGTGGGTGGCAGAGATGGAAAGCCAACTCATGCTGACTTACTCCTTCACTCAAAAATATGTCCTGGGCACCTGCTGTGTGCTGGACAATATGCCAGGCATGGAGGACACACTCGGTGAGTCACGTTGTGGGGAGCTAAGTGAGCTGTGATTTCCGAGGGCGGCTGGCTCCAGCCTGATCCCACGGGGCTTGGAGGGGACCACTGAGTTTGGCCCACACTGAGGCAAGGGGGCAGGATTAGTATCCCTTGTCAGTCACTGGCCACGGCCTAGCCCCAGAGTGGAAGGCACGACCCCCAGGCAGGGGAGTTTCCATTTGGTCAGGGCAATTCTCAGAACTGGGAGGGCACCAACAGCACCCACTGCTGCAGGTAAAGAAAACAAGATGTAGTTCCCACTCTCAGGGTCCGTACAGCATCAGAGGAAATCCTCAGAAAACTCACTAAGGCTTCCTGACACTCTCATATAAGGACTGTCTCTTTTCATGGGAAACGAAAGGGATTAATAGTCACTGAAGACAATTTCATGAGAACCTGCTATGTGCCACACGCTTGAGAGACTGCGTGGGAAAAATAAAAGAAGTAAGACTTATATTCCAGTTTGAGGCAGGGTCACCCTGTTGTACAACTCTAGGAGTTGTCATTGCTATATCACATTGTATAGTCTATGTGAACAATGACCTCTGGGGCTGCGCAGTGCGCAGCCTGTGCAGCAGGACATGACTGTCCCAGTTGAGGGAAACAGACAACAAACAACATAGGCAAGTACAAGACATACCATGTTGGATGGTGAGAAATGCTGAAGAACATAAAGCAGGGAATACAGAGAGGGTGTGGGCATGGAAGAGAGTGCAATTTTTGATAGGGTGGCCAGGGACAGCTCACCGAGCTTACTCCATCAAGTCAGGGTCCCAGCAGAAAGTGGAGGGGAGTTAGCAGGGGGACTGTTTACAGCCATGTGGGCAGGAAGGAAGGAAAGTACAGGGATGACCCAGTGGAGCTACTCCTACCTTATGGCCCGAAGGGGAGGTCACATGACAGACCACAAAGCGGGAGGGCTGAGGAGCTGTAGGGGGGCTGGGCTATAAATGCCCCGACCTCACTCTTCGCCTCCCTCAGTCATCCCTCATATGGTGTCCCCATCGGTCAATCCCAGTGGAATCCAGGGAGTGAAGGAGGCCCTTGGTTTAGTGCTCCGATCAGCACCTGGGAAACAGGGTGCGGTGGACACAGTGTTGAGTGGATCCGGGTGGACAAGCAGGAGATCCTTCCTCCCACAGGACATTGAGCAGAGACCTGAAGGAGATGGGAGCAGGTTAGGCGGACGCCTGGAGCAGAGTGTCGCAGGCAGAGGTGGGAGTGTGCCTGGCATGCCTGTGCAACAGCAGACAGGCCTCTGGCCACGGCAGAGTGGGAGAGAAGATGAGATCCGAAGGTAGCCGGGGTGCTGGGCCGGGCAGCTGTTGAGGCTTCTGCATGAGATGAGAAGCTCTAGAAAGGTGCTGAGAGAGGAGGGGCGTGGTCTGACAGGGTTTAGTGGACTCTCTGGCTGCCACTCAGAGAAGAGGCTGTGGCGGGGCAGAGGTAGGAGGCTGCTGTAGCCTCCAGGAGAGAGGTGGTGCAGGCTGGGACAAGCGTGAGAGGAGGGAAGTGGTGACAGGTGGTTGGCTGGCGATTCCGTTTTGTAGGTAGAGCAATGAGATTTTCTGATGGCTTGGCTGTAGGGTGTGAAAAAAAAGATTTTGTGACTCTTGGCTATCATCCTTAAGCAACTTATTCCCCGCGTGTGTGTGCCCCTTTCCAAGAAGTACTTGCTTGTTGCTGGTGGAGAACGGAGAACCTGTAATGTTTGCAGATTCCCTGTGAGGTCTCTTTGGGGATTATTGCTGGCTGATGGCAGAGGAAAGAGCATAATGGTCATGTTATAGTGTTGCTTAAAATGGATGCCTTTGTCTCTTAGAGTTACAGTCTGAAATACTTGCAGATGGAATGATGAAAAGCCTGAGATTCACTGCAAAATAATATTAGAGTAGGTGAGACTACAGAGGAAATGAGATTGGACATTGAGGGCTTTGAAGTTGAGTGACAGTACATGGTTGTTTATTTCACTATATGCTTTACTTTTGTGTAGTTTAAATTTTTCCAAAATAAAAATTTGTGTTTTTTAAAAAATCCTTTTTGGGGATCCTTGTGATGGAATCATTTTGTATCTTGAATGCAGTGGTGGTCACATGCATTTACATAGGTGATAAAATTGCAAAAATTAATTACACACATGCACACACACAATTGAGTGCATTGTATTATAAAACTAGTAAAATCTGAATAAGGTCAGTGGATTATATCAATGTCACCATCCTGGTTGTGATCTTGTACTATAGTGATGTCTCATGTTACCGTTGAGGGAAGGGGAGATGGTTGAAGAGAACATGGAACCTCTCTGTAGTATTTCGTACAAGTTACTGCATGTAAATCTACAAAATAATTTTTTTTTTTTTTTTTTTAGAGATAGTGTTTTCATGCTGTCACCTAGGCTACAGTGCAGTGGTACAAGGACAGCTCACTGCAGCCTCAAACTCCTGGGCTCGAGAGATCTCTCACCTCAGTCTCCTGAGTAGCTGGGACTACGGCACATGCTTCCATGCCTGGCTTTACTTTTGTATATGTTTAAAGTTTTTCATAGTAAAAGAAAAATTTAAGGAAACTAGTACTATTGGAAAGGGATATGGATTATGGAGGCCACAAAACAAATTTCATGAGGGTAGGAATCTCTGCCTCATTCATTACTGTTTTGCAGCGTCTCGCATAGACACAACACGAGGTAGGTACTTAATGCATTTTTTCTTTCTGCACAGTTGTTTTTGTTCCTAAGGATCTCAGGGATATACAATCAAATTACTCTGTTTTTAAAAATAATCCTTCTATGTGTGGTTGGTCTTCATAGGTTTATTTTTTTCATTTTATTTTTTGATCTTAGTTTTTTTTAAAACTTTAGTTTTGTTTTGTATTTATGTAAAATATCGGATGCTTCTCAGCTGAAATCTACAAAACAGTATGTGTCCAACTTCAGCCCCTGACAATTTCCTTTTGAGGACTTACCTACACACCCTTTGGCTACAGCTAATAGGAGTGAAGTCAGGGACTCTCCTTCTCAGAAATGTTGATCCGTGACTCTTAACTAGGCAACTGGTCATACCTCCTTGGAATTTGAAACTCAAAAGGAGGGACAAAGAGATAAAAGTGGTTGGATTTGACTAACTGGGTAGTAGCATACTGACCAGATTGCCCGTGCTGTGATCCCGCTCCTACGGTCCTGGTGCCCCAGCCTCTGACATTGCTTTGGTTCCTGACTTGGTCCTAGCAAGATTCTCTAGTCTTCAGTCAGTTCTGAGCCCCAGATGTGAATCTACTAAATTCACTTTAGCTTACATTAGCCTGAGATCATTTCTGTTGCTTGCATCCTAAGAACCCTAACTGAAGCACAGACCTTTAACAACAGATTGCATAATTAATCATTTAATCTCCATTCTGATAAGACAAGCCTAGACACCTCTTGGGGAAAAAGTGAGTTCTGAGAATGTTCTGAGTCAGGCAAGCTGGAGAGGTAGGTGTGGCCTTGGAGAGGCAGCTGGGACACGTGTGTTGGAAGCTTGGCTGGGGAAGTTCATGTTCCTGAGACTCCATACCTGGTACTTTCCACCCAGAGGGCCCAGACCCTGTGCCTAGGGTAGTGTTCCCTGAATGCTTCACGCCAACCCTTGCCTAGCTGACACATCCCTATCTATGACATCCCCGGAGTGAGGGCTATGATTTCCACCATAGCTTAGCCTTGTTAGCTATTCTGAGGAAAGACCTTCGAGGTTCAGGTTTTTTTGGCTGTATTTAATCCCCTTGACCCTATTCCTGGATAGGCTAGTTAAAATGTCCAGAGAGGTCAGGCCAGATGTAGGACAATAGGGAGTGAGGGGACTAGGGAGAATTTGATAGGTTCTAGTGCTTGTTGCCATATGAGAATGGAAGCTGAGTATTTCCAGATACTGATTTTTCATGAGAATCTGAAAGTTATAATTTTTTTTTTTTTTGAGACAGAGTCTCACTCTGTTGCCCGGGCTAGAGTGCCGTGGCATCAGCCTAGCTCACAGCAACCTCAAACTCCTGGGTTCAAGCAATTCTTCTGCTTCAGCCTCCCAAGTAGCTGGGACTACAGGCATGCACCACCATGCCCGGCTAATTTTTTTTATATATGTATATTTTTTGCTGGCCAATTAATTTCTTTCATTTTTAGTAGAGATGGGATCTCACTCTTGCTCAGGCTGGCTTTGAACTCCTGACCTTGAGCCACACTCCTCCCAGAGTGCTAGGATTACAGGCATGAGCCACCATACCTGGCTGAAAGTTATAAAATTTATATACAATTTTCTTTACTTTAAATCACTCTGAAGGCCAAACAAAATGTATCTATGGGCTGAATTCATCTAGTAGGCCATCAGTTTGAAACCTCTGGTCTACTACCTCCACCATGAGCATCCTTCTCTATATGGTCATTGCCCACCTGCCTGTCTGTTTCCCCACAAGACCCTGAGCATTAAGAGGGCTGAATTCAGTATTCTCTTGTCTACAGCCAATCCCACATGCCTAGCTCAGTTCCTGGCATACAGTACAGCTCAATATATGAATGGAGGGAGGGAGGGAGGAAGAGATAGAGGGATGGATGGATGGACAGAGGGATACATGGATAGATGGATGAACAGGTGGATAGATGGATGGATGGATGATGGATGGATGGATGGACGTATGGACAGATGGATGGATGAATGGATGAGGAGCTTGCAGTTCATGGAGGAAGAACAATGCATAGCTATGAATCGGTACCATATCAGGTAGAGAGAGCAAGAGAGGGGAAAAAAGGTGACTTGGCTTCTTAGCTTGTATTGTTATGCCATTTGCCATTGGCAGGCTCTTCTTTCAGAGTCCATGAAGGCCAGGCTGTCCCTTTGTGAAGCTGCCAGACTTTGTCCTTGGGATGGTGCTTCTGGAGCTCATTCTACCCAGGGTAAGGAATGTGCCTTCCTTGGTCCACAAAGCTTACTGTCTGTGGTTTCTCAGAGCTGAGGGCCTGAAGGCTATGGCCTGCCATGCTCTCCCTCTCTGCCTAGCCTCTGAGCATCTCTCTCCTCCATCCCCAGCAGGGAGAAGCTTGTCTGCCAGTCCCAGCCCAGGGTGTGGAAGTCATGGCTCCCTGACAGAATGAGGCAGGGAGATGAGGCTTATCTGGCCAGGCGGGGGGCCTCCTGTGGGTCTCTGCCCCCTTAGCTTCCTGCTGGCTTCCTCTGAGTGCTGGCGGGAGTGTCTTCCTTCCCTGCTCCACCACCCACTTGGTTGTGAGGACACAAAAAGGCTCATCAGTTGCTATAACAATGCCCACCACCTTCTTCTGTGCTAAGCTGGGCTGTTTATTCCCTCTTAGATAATGGATCTGCCTTCTGAGTGACTGCCCCCTCTTGAACTGGCAGGACACTGGCCCAGCCACTGGGCCCAGAGTTGGGTTTGAGCTATCAGTAGTAGTAGTAGTGATAGTAGTAGTTGCATTGCTCTAAGCTGCTATTTATTAAATACTCACTGTGTACCATATCCCAATTAACCCTTTGCAAATACTATCTCATTTAATCCTCACAGCACCACTATGAAGTAGAAAATATTGCCCTCAAATTACACCTAAGGAAAAAGCCAGTATGATTTTATTTTAGAGCAGGAACCCAGGAGGCAGACTGCTTGGGTTCAAATCCTGGCTCTGCCAGATGCTAACCATGTAGGCAAGTTACTTAATTCGTCCATGCTTCATTTGTAAAATGGAGTTAATAATAGTGCTTAGAGTAGTGTCTGTCATATAGCAAGTGCTTTTCTTGGTTATTGGAGAAACAGATGCTGAGACAAGGATACAAGCATAAACTGTTTGGGAGAGATCTAAGGCAGGGAAAGGAAAGTAACCAACGAACGGGTGCTTTATTGAGTTAGCACTATGGGCACCTGGAGATGAAGCCTGCTAGAAGCCAGTAGAAGCACGCACCTCAGAGTTATCCCACCTGTAGGGTGCTGGGGCTGGGTAGTTAATCCACCAACTCCCATCACTCAGAGGTTGAGGGTTGGTCCTGTCTGGGGCTGCATTCCCCAGCATTTCTGCCCAACTGTACGGGCTCTGCAAAGTCAGCTCTGGCAGCTGGAGAAAGCCTCAGGCCAGGTGATGCAGGTGCTGGTAGTGGGAAGCTGGGCTGGTCAGGCATTAAAGGGCTAAGGGAGTGGTGTGGCAGGGCACTGATGGTGTCTGCTACAAAGCTAATACATACTTGTCAAATGAATGAGCATAAAAAGAAGGATACTGTGGTAGACAGAACGGCTTCCCAAAAATGTCAGTGCCCTAGTCCCGAGGACCTGTAAGTATATGTTACATGGCAAAGGGACTTTGCACGTGCAGTTAAATTTACAGATCTGAAAATAAGGAAATTATCCAGGATTATCCTGGTGGGCCCAGTCTAATTACATGAGCCATTAAAAGCAGAGAACTTTCTCTGGCTGGCTTAAGAAAGTTGCAGCAGAAGACGTTGGAGAGATTAGAAGCGTGAGAGAGATGTGACCCGCTGTGGCTGAATGGGGCCTCACGGAAAGCGTGAGAAAGGAATGCAGCAGCCTCTAGAACCAAAGACTGGTCCCAGCTGACAGCTAGCAGGGAAACGGCATCCCAGCCTGCAGCCACGGGGCCTGGGATCTGAATCCCCTGGAGCTCTAGATAAGAGCCCAGGCTGGCCTGCACCTTGATTTCAGCCTTGTGAGACCCTGAGCAGAGTACCCAGGTGAGCCCACTGGACTTCTGACCCACAGAACTGTGAGACAAGAAATCTGTGTTGTTTTAAGCCACTATGTATGTGGAGATTCATTACAGCAGCACTAAGAAACTAATACAGAAACTGAGATCAGAATGGGCAAGTGACTTGCTCAGTGCTGCACAGCCAATAAATGACAGAGCTGAGGTGCAGAAGAGGAAATGCTGCCTCCTGTTCCTTGGGAGGGGAGCGGGGTCCCGGAGAATGGCTGTGGAGAGGTGGAGCGTGAGGAGAGTCGTGGGGCACCCTGTTGACTTGCAAGTGTGGCTTTGGATAAGAGCAAAAATTCTGAATTTGACACATTTGGGTTCAAAGGCTCTCTGTGACTAATTGGCTGGGTCACTTTGGGCAAAATCATATTACCTCTCCAAGCCTTAGTTTTCTCCTTTGTGAAATGAGGATAACAATAGTGCCTTACTGGGAATACCAGTAGTGCTCCCTGATGGAATATGTCGTGAGGATTAAAGAAGATGGTGCTGTCAAGCGTTGCTTGTGACGCCTGGCACATGGCGAGCGCTCAGAACACTTTGCCCATTGTTACGCCACACATTTGGCACTGGTTTTGTGTCAGGTACCATGGTGGTACCCCAATGCACACAACCCCTCGCTGTATTATTGTGCCCATTTTACAGATGAGGCGATGAGGCTCATGGAGATGGACCGACTTGTCCAAAGTCACACAGCTGGGGTCACGTCTGGATTTAAACCCAGCTGTGCTTGAGTCCCAGGCCCTGTGTCTTTGTGCTGACCTCACAGCAGCCCAGACATCCATGCTCAGGACTTTGCCAGGCCAGCCTGGGGAATCAGAGCCTTCTTCCCTCTGCCCTGAGGGCAGCCATTTCAATTCTAGATGTTCCAAGAAAGCTTTCTCCTTCCTCTTCTGTTTTTGGTCTGACTCTCTGAGTCCTGGTTCATGTCTGGTGCCAGAAAAGGGCCTCCTGGCTTCATTCGGCAAACACATTTGGGGCCTTTGCTTTGTTAAACCCTGTCCTGGGCAGCAGGGACACAGAGTGCAAACAGTGCTTGGCCCCGGCCTTGAGGAGCACCTGGTCTCATGAATAAGTACAGCATGACGTGCCCAGGTTGTAAAACAGGTCTGAACAGGGATGGTCATGGTGGCGATGGTAATAATATTATACCACATTGGGATTGTTTTCACATTTCGCTAGTAAGGAGAGGGCACAAATTTTAAAAGGAACAAGGGTATTCCAGGACACTGTATGTTACTGAGATGTGATGGGGCGGGAAGGTAGGGAAGGAAGACAGGAATGGTGAAGGAGGGGTGTTGAAGTTTAGCTTGTTTCTAGTGGAGAACTCTCTGATACGATCCCTCTCAATGAAGTCCTGAAGCAAGTAATGTGAGGAAGTGAACTATCAGGATACCTGGGGAAGAGTTCCCCAAGCAGGGGCAGCAGCCGGTTCAAAGGCCCAAGACCCAAAGTGCCTGGCTTGTTCCAGAAGCAGCGATGAGGCCTGTGTGGTGGGAATGAAGTTATGGGGAGAGGCAATTTGAGGGACCTTGAAAGTCTTAAGGACTTCAGGCTTTATTATGTGCATGGTGGGGTGCCAGCAGGGGGGTCTAGGCAGAGGGGGGCATTACAGGAGTTAGCAGGATCCCTCTGGCTCCTCTGGTGAGGATAGGCTGGGAATGGGAAGCAATGGTGAAGGCAAGGAAACATGTTAGGATGCTATTACAGTAATCCAGGTGAGAGACAGTGGGGCCTTGCGCCAGAAGGCAGTGGTGACGAGTGGGTGGAGGCTGGAGACAGGAATGAGGCAGATCAATGTAAACTGATAAGGAGTGATCTCTGAGATATGTGTTGTTATGCAAACAAATCAAGATGTAAAATACAACGTCTTATGTCACATTCCCCCAGAAGCAGACCTTGAGACAATGAAGGGAATAGAATTAGTTTATATTTGTATTGGTGGGGGAGAAGGGAAGGAGACAAGGAGTGGAAGGAAGCCAACAAAGGGTGTGTCTTTATGCAGATTACTGCTTTGGGAAATGGGGGTTTGACCCTTCTGGGAAGCTCAGGGAGATAATGTAGGATGTGCCTTAAACTGTCCCAGTAGACAAGGCAAGAGAACTGGTGCATTTATACACCACTTCCCACTGGTCATTGGTTGAGGTCAACTCTCAGAGGAAGGCATTGACCTCCTGGCACATCACCCTGCCCCAGTGCAAAGAAACTCAGTAGTGGAGTTTGAAACTGGGTCAGTGTGCATGGAAATGGGGAGTAGGAGCGGGTATGGGCAGGAATTTGACAATGTCTGTTATACAGTGCTTATGGTACACTACTGTTTCTGTTTTTAAAAAGAAACTTACTTTATGTACATGTAGAGAATAGCTCTGAAAGGATAATTAAGATGCTGGTAACATTGGTTGCCTCTGGGGAAAAAAACTAGAATATTTAAAGTCAAGGTGGTTGAGACACTTACTCTTCACTGTGTCAATTTCTGTATACTTTTAATTTTTTACTGTATGTGTTTTAATTTAGGAAATTAAAAAAATTATGATGAGAATTTTACTTTCATCCATGGAGGAGTGATCCTTTAAAGAGGGAAAGCCCGTGAGAGAAGTCCCACATTTCCCCGACTTCTAGCCTTGAGGCGTTTTGCAGATCACAATGTAGGATGGCGGCAGAGACTAGAGTCTGAAGCTGCTGAAGCAGCTGACATCTGAAGGGCAGACACCATGGAGGGAGGAGTGATGCAGGGGAGAATGGTGAAGGGATAAGAAGTGTATACAAGAGTTTTCGGTGGGCCCTTGGCAAGGGCTGGAATGCGCATGTACAGGGTGAGACTCTACAAGGCCCAGCAAACAGTGAATGCTGTCACTGAGAGCTGAGTGGCTATCGTGGTGGTGACATGATGGAGTTCGGTCCCAGCCAGAGTAGCAGAGTGGACAGACTTCACTGAATTCACAGACATTCACAGACATTAAGTTGAGACCTCAGAAAGGCCATACCTTAGGCAGAAGCATCAAACATTAGGGCCATGTACTAGTACAAAGGGCAAAATTTAAAAAGACTAGCCATAACAGAGAACAAAACCAAGTCTGACAGAACCAAGAATATATGCTAATAATTTAACTGCCTCTCAGAACAAAAGTCAATACTCCTGAAAGAAAAGAAAGAAAACCTAATCTAAAATTCCTACAATATTGTCAACAATGTGCAGAATAAAATAAAAAATCTCGAGATGTGTGAGGAAGCAGGAAAGTATGGTCCATAATGAAAATAAAAAGTTGTTAAGAGACACAAACATTCCATAATGATTCAGATGTTGTAGTTAGCAGATAAGGACCTTAAAAAAGTTATAAATATGTTCAGAAACTTAAAAAATGGACATTAGAATGAACACATGAAAAATCCCATAGAGAAATGGAAAGCAGATAAGAGAACTAAATGGAAATTCTAGAACTGGAAAATACAGTAAGATAAATAAGAAACTCACTGGATAGATCTAACATACATTGGAGACTGCTGAAGAAAAGGTAAATTAATTTGAAGACAGATCAATAGAAATTTTTCAATCTGAAGAAAAGGAGAAAAAGTATATGTTAATTAGCTTGACTGACTCTTTTCACATTGTATACACAGATTAAAACATCATATTGTACCCCATAATACACATACACACAAAATTATTGTTGATTAAAAATAAATCTGAATAACCACAACAAAACACAGAAAAAAATGAAGAGAGGCATAGTAAGCAGTCTAATATGCATGTAATTGAAACTTCAGAATAGGAGAGAACAAATGTGGCAGAAAAATATTTCGAGAGATAATGGGTGAAATTAACCTGATTTGGTAACAAAAATTCAACTTACAAATCCAAGAATTTCAGTAAACGCTTAGCAGCATGATACACAGAACACCTCACCTAGGTCCTTTTTTTTTTTTTTTCTTTTTCGAAGCAGAGTCTCACTCTGTTGCCCAGGCTAAAGTACCATGGCGTCAGCCTAGCTCACCTGGGCTAAAGCAATCCTACTGCCTCAGCTTCCTGAGTAGTTGGGATTACAGGCATGTGCCACCATGCCCCGCTAATTTTTTCTCTATATGTTTTTAGTTGTCCGGCTAATTTCTTTCTATTTTTTTAGTAGAGATGGGGTCTTGCTCTTGCTCAGGCTGGTCTTGAACTCCTGAGCTCAAACGATCCACCCGCCTCGGCCTCTCAGAGTGCTAGAATTGCAGGTGTGAACCACCACTCCTGGCCCTCACCTAGGTCTATTATAGTCAAACTGCTGAAAACCAGGGATAGGCAGAAAATCTTAAAGATGGTCAGAGAAATAAAGACATTGCCTCCAGGGGACCCATGATATAAACAATGGTTGCATTTTCATTAAAAATAATGGAGGACATCTTCAGGTCGTATATAGTGATCAAAAAAGAAAAAAAAATAGTGGAGGACAGAAGACAATGGGATGACATATTTAGAGTGCTGGAAGAAAAGCTGTCAACCAATGATACATACAGTGAAAGTGCCCCTCAAAGATGAGGGATAAAAAAAGGCATTTTCAGATCTATAAAAGCTAAGAGAATTTCTTGCAAGCACAACTTCACTATAAGAATTGTTAATGGAGATTCTTTAGGCTGATGGGAAATGATACTAGATGGAAACTCAGATCTCCGGGAAGAAATAAAGAACCATGTGAAATGGTAAATAAGTGAGAAAATACTGTTGTCCTCCCTCCCAGCACCCCCCAATATGTTTTCACTGGTCCTAGTTTTTTTTTTTCTGGGATTTTACATAACAGAGCTGTCCCCCTTCTCCATTTTAGTACTTTAAATGTAAAGGCCATGATCATACCCCATAGCATAAATATCTCCCATTGCTCCAACTGGTCTTCATATAAAGTGGTTTCAAGTCACTAGCCAGTCTGGCCCCTCTTCTAAACATGCTCCAGTTTATCTAAATCAGGTGTTGCAAACTTAATATCTATGGGGGCCAACCAAGCAACTTCAACGAGTAAGGTGGATAGATCAAACAACAGGGAGAAGTGAGACTGTGGCCAAGAGGAATTTCAGTCAATTGTTGCCTCACAGAAGTGATGCCCCAGCATTGCCAGATCTTCTCATTTTCTAGTAGAAACAGGAAATTTGAATTGCTAATTATTTGAATTTAATTGCAAATTTAAAATGCTAATTTATTTAAAATAAAATAAAGCTATCTGAGTCAATGTTATATAGGCAAACAAAAACCTATGGGCACCCATATAAAACCTCTGGTCTATGGGTATCTTAAAATGTGCTACCTATAACCAAATGTGACACTGAGAGATGGTGGCTGAACTTTCCCATCAGTGCTTCCTTCGGAAAGCCTACTCCATCCCTCTCAATATCCACTATTTCACATCTTCAATATCTCTTACCATGAACAGGCCCACAGTGTCCTGACCATCCTTCCTTTCTAGCCCCTCCTTCTCACCATTGCCCAGCACACTCCTATCACTGGAGACCCTGCTTAAAAAAATGTGGGTAAATATAAAATACAATATATTTTTTTTCTTCTCTTAGTTTCTTTAAAAGACAACTAATCAACACAAAAATAAAAAGATTATATTGTGGGATTATAATAAACATAGAAGTAAAATATAAAACTCCAGTCCTATAAGGGATGAAATCATATATGTGTGCGACACACATGTGTATACTATTGTAAGCATCTTATATTTACATGAAATGATATAATATTAATTCTAAGTAAACTGTGATAAATTAAGCATGCATATTGTAATCACACTAAAAACTAATTCAAAGAGGTGTAGCAAAGAAGACAGTGGGTTCACTACAATGGAATGTTGAAAAATATTTGATTAACCAAAAGAAGGTATGAGAAGAGGAACAGAAGAACAAAAAAATAGAAGAGAAAATGTAAAATAACAGCAACTTGGAGACTAAAACCCAACTGTGTCAATAATTATGTTATGTGTAAATGGATAAAACACTCCAGTTTAAAAAGCAAGATTGTCAGATTACATTTCAAAAAAGTTAAGACCCAGTTATATGCTGTTACAAGTAGTGTACTTAAAATATAAAGACACAGATAGGTTGGAAGCCACAGGATGGAAAAATATATATGACACAGAGAGTAAGTCAAAGAAAGCTATTATTAATGTATAAATGTCAGACAAAGCAGTCTTTAAGACAACAAGTACTATCAGAGATAAAGAAAGACTTTTTACAAGGATAAAAGAGTTAATTCAATCCCAAATGTATTATGTGCCTAATAATAGAATTTTATGATAAATGAAGCAGAGCCCCATGATTAAGAGAAGAATAGACCAATATCAATCATGTTTGGCAATTTAACAACTCTCTCAGTAACCGATGGAAGAGCAGACAAAAATCAGTAAAGACATAAAAACTTTGAACACTGTCAATCATCTTGATCTAATTGACATTTATAGAGCACTACACCAAATAACTGCAGAATTCCTATCCTTTTCAGATTCATGGAACATTTACCAATGTAGACCATAAACTGGGCCATAAAATGTCTCAATAAAATTCAAAAGATTGAAATCTTAAAGAGTATATTGTCTGCCTCCAGTGGACAATATTAAATTAGATATAATTAACAATAAGAAAAACTAGAAAAATTTCTAAATATTTCAGAATTAAACAATACTTCTAAATAAATCATGATCAAGGAAGAAATCACAAGAATACTAAGGAAATATTTTGAACTAAATGATAATGAAAACACAACACATCAAAATATATAGGATGCAACTAAAGGGAAATTTATAGTTTTAAATATTTATATCAGGAAAGAAAAGGGGTTAGAATAAATAATCTAAAATGGAAAGGCATATAGTGATCATGGATTATAAGACTCAATTGTTAAGATTTAAATTTTCTCCAACTTGATATTACATGAATCCCAATCAAAATACTAGTAGGATTTTTTTTTTGTAGATGTCAACAAGTTGATTCTAAAACTTATATGGAAAGGCAAAGTAACTAGAATAGCCAATTCTGAAAAAGAACTAAACTGGAAGACTCACATTACCTGATTGCAAGATTTACTATACATCTACAGTAATAAAGACAGGGGTATTTGCAAAAGGATAGACATATAGATAAATGGAAGAGAATAAAGAGTCCAGAAGGAGACACACAGATACAGTCAATTGATTTTTGGCAAAGGTGCAAATGCAATTCAATGGAGAAAGGATAAGGTGTGTGTTTTTGTTGGCAAATGATGCAGGATCAATTGGATATCCATGTGCAAAAAAAGGAATCTCAAACTATACATCACACCTTATATAAAAGGTGTATTACACCTTAACTCAAAATGGAAAAGAGACCTAAATGGAAAACATAAAACCCTTAAATTTGTAGAAAACATGGGAGGAAAACACATAAATTGGTAAAAGAAGGCATAGAAGAAAAATTTCTGTGGCTTTGGTTTATGCAGAGTTCTTAGATAAGACACAAAAAGCATGAACAATGAAAAAATATTATTTGGACTACATCAAAATTAAAAACTTTTTTCCATGAAAGACACTAGTAAGATGATGAAAGACAAACCATAGATTGGGAGAAAACACTTGCAAATCACAAATCTCACAAAGGTCTTTTGAGCAGAATATATAAAGAACTCTCAAAACTCAGCAATAAAAAAACAAGAAAACAACCCACTTTAAAAGTGGGGAAAAATCTGAACAACACTTCACCAAAGAAGACATATAGATATAAATGAGCACGTGAAAAGATATTCAAAATCTTCTGTTACTAGAGAAACATAAGCTAAAACCATAATGAGGTACCACTACACACCTATTAGAATGGCTAAAATAAAAATAATTGACAATATCAAGTGCTGAGAAGGATGCAGAGCAACTGAAATTCTCACACATTGCTGGAGGAAATAAAAAATGGTCAGCCACTTTGAAAAATAGTTTGGCAATGCCTTATAAAATTAAACATACATTTACCATATGATCCAGCCATCCTACTCCTAGTTATATACTTAAGAGAATTGGAAACCTATGTTCACACTAAAATCTCATGTGGATATTTATAGCAACCTTATTCATTATTGCCCCAAACTAGAAACAACTAAATGTCCTGGAACTCGGAAACAGATATACAAACTGTAGCACATACATACAAGAGATTATTAATTAGCAAAAAATAAACAAAATATTAATACACATGATATTAATGAATTTCAAAGGCATTATGATAAATGGAAGAAGTCAGAATTAAAAGGCTACATACTGTATGGTTTCATTTATATGACATTTTGGAAAAGGGAAAACTAAAGGGGCAGAGAACAGATCAGTGATTGCCAGGAGTTATAGGAAGGAGAAGTTTGACTACAAAGGGATAGCACAAGGAAATTTTTTGTTCTATATCTTAATTCTGGTCATGGTTCCACAACTTCATGCCTTTGTCAAGGTCCATAGAATTGTACACCAAAAAGAACAAATTTTACCATACAAATAAAAAATAAAAATAAGTTTTCATTTTAAGAAGCTATCAGAAGAAGAGAAAATTAATCCCAAAGTGGGTAGAAAAAAGAAAAAAAATAAGCAGAAGCAAGTAGAAAAGAGAAGATAACAAAGATAAGAATGAAATAAATTTAAAAAGATTTAAAACAGATAAACCATAGAGAAAATTAACAGATCAAAATTGATAAACTTCTAGCAAGACTGATCAAGAAAAAAGAGAACACAAGTTACTGATGTTGGGGATGAAAGAACAGCTATTATTAGAGATTCTGTTGATATTAAAAAAATAAAGCAAGAATATTATAACTTTATTGTAATTAATTTGAGAACTTAGATAAAATTGACAAACTTAAAAAATATGTCTTATAAAAATTATCTCAATAAGCACTAGAAAAATCTATATTTATAAGTAAATTGAATTCATAATAAAAGAATCTTCCTCCCAAAAAAACTAAGGTACAAGTATTTTCAGTGGTAAATATCCTCCATCATTTAAAAGAAGAAACATTATCAATCTTACACAAGCAATCTCAGAGATTAGAGGATGAAGGAACAACACCTATTTTATTTTATGAGGCCAGTATAATCCTGACACCAAAACCTAGCAAAGATATTTTAAGAAAAGAAAAGTACAGACCAATATCCATCACAAACATAGACACATAAATCTTCAACAAAATATTAACAAATTGAATCCAGCAATATAAAAAAAGGATAATATATCTATTTGGTGCACTGGGATTTATCCCAGGGGATGCAAGATTTATTTAACCTTTGAAAATCAATAAGTGTATTCACACATTTAAAGAATAAAAGAGACAAAGCATATGATCATTTAGGCAGATGCAGAGCATTGACAAAATTCAGTACACATTCATGTTTTTAAAACTCTCAGTAAACTAGAAATAGATGGGGATTTCCTTACTTTGATAGGGACATCTATGAAAAACCTACAGTTAACATCACACAGTTAATGGTAACATGTTGAGCACTTTTCCTGGAGATTGAAAACAAGAAAAGGATGTTTGCTCTTAACTCTTTTATTTAACATTGTGCTGGAGGTACTGTCCAGTGTTATAAGGCAAGAAAAGGTAATAAAAGATACAGATATTGGAAAAAAAAAGTCAGACCAACTTTTTTTTTTTAATTGGGGGAAAACTACAAAGCATTTACAGTACAATGTTTACAGTCACAATTTGTAGTGAACTGATTTCCCAAAATCTATTACCACTCAAGTTGACTTATCTTGTTACATTTAAAAATCTACTCTGTCAAAGTAGTCCATAGAGTACATACATAGTGCTCCAACTGTATCTACTTAGAACCAACACTCCATTTTAAGTGTATAATTAAATGATTTTCAGTGAATTTACCAAGGTGTGAGTCCTTGTTCTTTTAATAGGCATTTGTTTTGAGAGACCAAGATCTGGGTACTAGGAGTGCTCATTGCTACTGAGGTAGGCCTTCTCAATGGACAGAGATAGGGAAACATATGCTCAATCACAAGTCTATATGCATAGTTCCAATTCACATCCAACACCACAAGGTTTTACCTCATTTTCCTGCATTTCCTATGTGTATCTTCCTTTTCCCACAATGAAAACCCAGATTCCCAACAATATGCCAGTAGCAACAACAAACCTATAGGTTAAAGTTCAGATTTCTCTGTAATTATATGTGTCCTTAGGATATGTCGCACTAAGGATGAAGAGTGAGAGTACTGTTTTTAAAGAGTTACTTATGTTAACTGTTGGTTTAATTTTATTTTTAAATATGAAGAATATTTACATGATTCAAAGTCAAAATTGTATAACTGTTTAATCAGAGAACTCTTCTATCAACTCCTTCCGTTTCTGACCCACTTTCTATAGCTAATCACTTTCACTGGCTTTTAGTTTATCTCTTGGAGGAGTACATAAAAGAAGCAAGCAAATATACATATTTTTATTTCTTTTGCTTTCTCATACTTTTGGTAGCATACTGCATATATGTGTGTGTGTGTGTGTCTTGCTTTTTTCACGTAATATCTATTTCAGTTGATAGAGATTTTCTTCTCTTTTTTGTCATGACTCTCTGTATAATACTCCATTATACAGATATATCATAGTTTATTCAGTCCCCTAATTGCACTTCAGTTGTTTCCAGTATTTTGCTGTTATAAATTCACTGCAGTGAATTTGTAGTGTTATTCACTGCAGTGAATAACCTTGTGCATCTGTATTGTTTCATATTTATCGAGGTTTATTTCAGGGCGAATTCCTAGAAGTGAGATTACTGGCGCAAGTGGTAAATGAATATGAAGATCTGTTGGCTATTGCTGAATTCCTCTTCATAGGTGTTGTACCCTTTTGCACTCTTACAAGTAATGTATGAGACTGCCTTTTTTGCCACAGCTGCCAGTAAAGTGTAAGACTTTGAATTTTTGCTGGTAGGTGAGAAGTGTATCTCAGTTTGGTTTTAATTTGTATTTTTTGGAGACAGGGTCAAGCCATGTGCCCAGGCTGGTCTTGAACTATGGCCTTAACTGATCCTCCTGCCTCAGCCTCCTGAGTAGCTGGAATTACAGACATGTACACAATGCCTGGCTGAAAATCCTTTATATATTAGGATTCTGTGATATATTTTACAAGTATTTTCTCTATTTGCCCAAGTCTTTTCCTCTTGTTATGGTATGTTTTGTTCTATAAAAGTATTTTTAGTAACATTTTTCCATGCATGCCTGCATACATATATTTAAATATAAATGGGAACGTACCGTACTTACTGTTTTATAATTTGTCTTCCATAACTATCCTTTCATGTCACTTTGTATTTTATTATATTACTGGCCCCATAATTTATTAAATAATAATACTGGCATTTAGATTGTTTCTAGGTTTCTGCATTTTGTAAATGATGCTGTGATACACATTCCTATTATAGACATCTTTTTGCACTTTAGGATAAATTTATAAAGAAGGAATAGCTTGATCAAGGTATATGGACATTTAAACTTTATATGCAGTGCTATAATTTAATGATGGAATTTATCTTATTGTTTTAATTTGCATTTCTTTGGTTATTTGCAGGATCAAAACATAGGAAATAGTCATTTTTGTAGGTCAAGCATTGGCAATTTCATATATTCCAACTGAATATATTTGAGCTATTTATCCTTTTCTGAATTGCCTATTAATTTCTTTTGCCTGTTTGTCCTTTTCTTTCTTGGTTTGTTTGTTTTTTGTTCTTATTTTCCACAATTCTTCCTACTAAGAAATTATCCCTTGTTCAGTGTATTGTACATTTTTTTTTTCCGGTCAGTCTTTGTTTTGTTTTGGTTTTTTACCTTTGCTTATATTGTTATTTTTCTGAGCAGATATTTGACCACACAAAAAATTTAATAAATATCGTCTTTTACTTTGTGATTTTTGTTTTTATCTTACTTAGAATGGATTTTACCCAGCCCTAAGATTATAAAAGTATTCTATGTGTTTTTCTAATACTATCGTTTTCAACTGTTGAATTTAACTCTTTATCTTGAGTTTGTTTTTCTATGGGGTATGAAATTAGATAGCTAATTATAACCTGTGGAATAATCCTTTCCTAATTAACTTGAGATACCAATTGAATCCTAAATGATTTTGTTTTTTTATTTTTCTGTACATTTACATTGAACTATTTGTTCCTATTTGGTATTGAATTATTTAAAATATTTTAACTTCATTGTATGCTTTGATCTTTATAGTCAAAGTCCCCCTCATCAATTTTTAAATACCTATTAAGCGTATTTTTTTAGGTGAACTTTAGAATCTGTTTATTAAGTTAAAAAAATAAAGCTTATTTAGTAATTGGAATTATATTGTGCTTATAAGTTAACTTGGGGAGATATATCTTTGCAGGAAGTCTTCTTATCTAGAAACATAAAAAGTTCATGTAGTCAAATCTTTTATGTCATTCACTAAAATTTTGTTTTCTTCCTTTGGTTCTTGCACGTTTCCTGCTAAATTATTTCTGTCTTTTTGGTTCAGTTTTGATAGTATTTTAGTTAGGTTTTTTCCCCATTCCCTTATTTAATTGAAATATAGAAAATTTTTGTTTTTCCATATTATCTCCTGTTTAGTTACCTTCTGAACTCTCATTTCTAATAGTTTTAAATTTGGTTATGTTGGATTTTCTAGGTGAGTAATGATGTTATTGTCTTTGTCTCTTCCTTTACAGTATTTATACCTCATTTTTGTTTCTTTTTGTTATATTACATTGTCTAAAACCTCCAGAAAATGTTGAATAATGTTTTTAATGGCAAGGACCTCATTTTTTTTTTAACATTATTGCTGTATTTCACCATTGATTTTGATTATTGCTATTGTTTTTGGAGGATACTCTTTATTAAGTGAATTTTCTTCTATTTCTAGTTTATTAAAAGATATTTTTATCTTTTGTATATATATGATTATATGTGTGCATGGGTGTGATTTTACTTTTGCTTTTTAAATCAGGAGTCGCTTTTGGATTTTTTATAGCATTATTCTAGAAATATTTTCTACTATTTCTTTGTTAATTCTCCTCATTCTTCCTTTCCACATCTCGCACTATACAGAAGTTGAGTATTCTAGATTATGTCCCTCATTGCTCTTACAGTCTTTTCTAATTTCCATCATTTTGTCCTAGGGTTCTATGTTCAGAGAGAATGTTACGAGGGGTTTTCAATTTGTGAATATTTTTTAGTAATGTCCTTTCTATTGCTTTTCCCAATGTGGTTTTTATTTCAGTAATTATGTTTTTATTCCCAAGACCCCTGTTTTTCTCTGAGCTTCTTTTCATAGCACTTTGATCTTATGTATTGATGCAACATTCCTTCACATATCACTGACAGTACTAATTAGAACTGTTCCAGCTATAAAATATATTTCACCATTTGCTCAAATTGTTGTGCTTTGTCTTCATTTTTGAGCTGTAGACTTTACATTTCTATTTGTAGAAAGATGCACTAGATTTGATCAATCTATAAAGAGCTCTCTCAATAATTATGTGTATTTCTTTTCCATTTCTCATGAGACCTTCCTCTCCAGAGTTCATGAGGTGACTTCAGTCCAGGGGCATACCTCTTTTCTGAGCAGAGAGCTGACTAAGAAGCAGATGCCTCCCTTGAGCGAGGTGTGGCTCTAGCGGTCCTTGGGCTGTGTAGGCCCATCTCACTCACCATGTTGGCAGCACAAACCGAAGCCAAGTGAAGCTTAGGATAAATGATGTGAATGTTTTATATATTCTACACTGAGGAAGATCTTCAAACTTGTTGATTTGTTCTCACTCTCCCAGCCTTTGCTAGGGAATCTTAGGCTGCCTTCATTTAATTAGTGTTTAGTTAGCAGTGGTTAAGTAGAAACAGCGAAGGAGCCTAGAACTTTAGGAGATTTCACTACCTTGTTAAGTTGGTTTTTCTTTGGTATTTTTTGCAGCACTTCCAGTTAGCTGGTGTCCTGCTCTCTCCCCTCCTACACTACTTCTTAGGTTAGGAGACGTAGTAAGCAAATACTCTCCTTTAATTAACAGACAGTGCTGAGTTTCAGTCTAGATGATCATGGCTGCGGGCAGCTCTATTAGTAGACATTGGCATGGTCCCCCAAGCTCTTTAATTTGCATCTTTCCTCATACCTCATAGCACCATCCATTGTGGGCTTTGGGGTCTTTTAGAATCCCATGGTAAAAAAAGTGAATCGTGTGAATTGTGTCTTAGGTAGACCTATTCTTTGCAGGTGTTCACTCATAAACAGTGAACTGAATGGCTTTTCCCTTGATCTTAACCTGTTGTATTTCCTAGGAATTCCTCAAAGTTTATGGCCTAGTGTTATCCTCTTTAGTTTTCATTGCTATTAAAGACTATGTCTCTGCCGGGCGCGGTGGCTCACGCCTGTAATCCTAGCACTCTGGGAGGCTGAGGCGGGCGGATCGCTCAAGGTCAGGAGTTCGAAACCAGCCTGAGCAAGAGTGAGACTCCGTCTCTACTATAAATAGAAAGAAAGAAATTAATTGGCCAGCTGAAGATATATATAGAAAAAATCAGCCGGGCATGGTGGCGCATGCCTGTAGTCCCAGCTACTTGGGAGGCTGAGGCAGAAGGATTGCTTGAGCCCAGGAGTTTGAGGTTGCTGTGAGCTAGGCTGATGCCACGGCACTCTAGTCCAGGCAACAGAGTGAGACTCTGTCTCAAAAAAAAAAAAAAAGACTGTGTCTCTTGTTCATACTTTTTCTTGTAATCTCAGTGGGATTTGTCAAAGGGAGTAAGTAAATTAGTGGGCTCAATTCACCACCTTGAAAACATAAGTCTGCATCTATGTTTAGAGGATAGAGGAGAAAGCAAAAGAATAATAATATCTAACTGTATTAAGTACTTCCTGTGTATCCCAAATGATTTTATATGCCTTACTTGTATGTATTCATTTAATCTTTCCCAAAACACTGGGATATATAGATACTATTATTATCCCCTTTTTACAAATGAGAAAACTGAGATATTGAGATATTAAGTTAACTTTCTAGGAAGTGATAAAGTAAAGATTGCTGCCCAAGGTGGTCTGGCTTCAATGCCTGGAAATAAAATCAGAAAATGTTTTTGTTTCTTTGAGAAGTTTCCTAAGAAGGGAAGGAAGAAAGTAATATCAAATAATATTCACCATTTCTTTGAGAAATTTGATATAAAGAGGGAGGAAAATGGACAATAGCTAAGGTGTGGCAGGAGTTGAAGGAATTTTTTTTTTCAGAATGAAAAGATTTGAATATGTGTTTTGGGAAATAGGGAAGATCCAGTTGTGTTCATAAAATTGAAAATGTAATGTTAAAAGAAAATACCCAGTGGAGGATGATACTATTGAAGGCAAGAAGAATTGGATTTGAGGGCAAATGAATGGTTAATTTAGAAACGCAAAGGAATATTTTTCCCATTAAATAAGAGGGAAGAAGAAAAAGATTATTGGAAATGTAAAGGAACTTTATGGTAGTGCAAGGGACTGTGAGGGAGCCTATGTTAAATTACCTAATTCTTAGTTAAGTAGAAGGTAGAACTCCTTTGTTAAGGAGAGGTGGGGAGAAAGTCATAGGAAGAGATATAATTGGGTGCAAAGAGAAAAAGTTTTGGAATAAGTACCTTGAGAAATGAGATAGGAACTCAAGTTTCTTATAATCATTGTCAACATTTGTGACTCCTGTCAGAGTTCTTTGCGTATATAAGCATTCTTTATATAGGTAATATGTACATATTATAATAAAAGCTATAATAGTACTTAGCATATCAAACATTAGCATATTAAAGCTCCAAAGGTCCTCTGAGAAATTGTTTTGTGTAACTCAAGAGTTTTCCAAATGTATTTTATTACTGAATATCTTTTTTATGTTATACTTAAGTGTAAAACATACGTTAGCCAGTTTAATCTGTTGCAGGGTGTTTTAATTTGGAGAGCAGAAAGCAGCTTTCAGGGACCCAGAAGCTGCTACTGCTTTCACATTACTTGAATCAATCAAAAGTTGGGGACATGTTATCAATGAGTAACAAAATTAGTAATAGCTACCCCTTATTAAGCACAAGTTAGTTCTTTATGTATTGTGTGTGTTTTGATGATTCCTCATAGACCTTACTGTTTCTGTTGCTGATGAAGAAACTGAGGAAAGGAAAGATTAAATAACATATTCAGTTAAATGGTGAGACATGCTTGAAACATAGGTCTTATGTATTGCAGAATCCGTGTTCCTTACAGTGTAGTATGTTTCCCTCATACTAGCCTCTTTCAGTTGGTAGCATGAAAGGAATAGTTTCATTACACCTAGAGTAGTTCTGGAACTTAGTATTATTTTTACTATTGATGTTTGTTCTACCAGAAGTCATTTGTTTCTGTTTATGTTAATTACAAGTATGATTACTCAGAATGACATAATGAAAAATATTCAGTGGTGTAGGCCATCATTTTTCTAGTTATGTTCCACAGAAGGTAAGTTATTAGAGATATTAATAGGTATTTTTTTAAAAAGGGAGGGTGCTTATGGAAAAATAATTTTGGAAATACTATGTATGTATATCTTCTTTGGAGAACTTAGCACATATTAGCAACTTAAAGACTATAGTAAAGAAACCTATTTTCTAAACCGATTTGACAATGGATATTTTTTCATGGAACTCTTAAGATTTTAAGACATTAGCATTCATCAGAACCCAGTTTAGTAAACTCTAATATAGACTAAAAAGTAAGCTTCTGTTTTAGCACATCCTGGTTAGCCTTTTATCAGCTAAGTGTATTTCATTGCCAGAGCAACTTAAGGATTATATTTGAAAGTGTGCCAAATGCATACTTACTTACTAGTAAGTATGCTAACCTTTAAATGGTGCCAGTACATATTTTATTTCACATTGCTTTCTACCACTGTTTCATTTTAAATACTCTATGCTTTTTAGATACACTTCAGTTAAGTCAGATATATTTGCTTGTTTCTTATTTTTATCATTTTAGATATGGGAGAAGGAACTACTATAAATGCAAGCGCAAACGGCAACATTGGAGCTATAGAGGATGGTAGTGACAGCGAAAATATTCAAGCAAATGGAATTCCAGGAACACCAATTTCTGTTGCATATACACCATCCTTACCTGACGACAGATTATCAGTCTCTTCCAATGATACTCAGGTAAAAATGGGTGAGGGTGCTGTTAATCTTACAAATTTATAGACTACCAACACCTTGTCATGAGTATTTCCAGTTGATGATACTGCCTCATTTTAGTTTGGGGAAATAAGAAACTTGGGGTTTTTTTCCTCATTGATATAAATTACAGCAGTTTATTCCATTTATATTTTGATAGCTAACTTTTCAACTCTAAGTTATGACTCATCTGTGTTCATATCTTCCCCACACGCCCCCCCATTGAAATTACCTTAAAAAAGAACGTACGTATCACATATTCAAAGGATAATGCTAGTATAGGTTGAGAATGCCTAATCTGAAATCTAAAATGTTCCAAATCCAAAACTTTTTGAGTGCCAACAGGACACTCAGAGATCATGCTCAAAGGAAATGCTCATTGGAGCATTTCAGATTTTGGATTTTTGGATTAGGAATGCTCAGTTGGTAGAATGTAAATAATCCAATACCCTAAAAAATCTGAAATCCAAAGCAGTTCTGATCCCAAGCATTTTGGTTAAGGGATACTCAACCTGTATCATAGGGTGAGAAAACTTTTAGAAATCTAGGGAACTTCATCTTAACCTTTGTTCAGGGTGACAAAGAAATCAGTACCACAGTAGTGATCGATTCTCTTCATCCTTCCTACCCTATATTTTGTGTGTTTTTATCCTTGTCTTTTTAGATAAGGGAGCCCTACCCTAAGTCAGTGCCCCATATTCAGGAGTAGGTTTTTCTGGCTTTGTTGACCTTCACCAGTTAACAACTTTAAACATTGCCCTGCCTGTGTCTTCCCAGAGTAGATATAAAATAGGGCAAAAGCATAAAACATCCAATGACAGGTAGTAGAAAGCATAATTTAGGTCTTTGGAGATAGGTATCTTGTCAGAGATGTGTTAGGTTTTTATCAATAATAGTATGAGCTGGGTAATTTTAAGAGTTTACTTGGTGGTAAATAAGGATTGTTTTAAAAATGCATTTTTTAAAGTATTTATTGTTGAGTTTGGTCATGGCATGTTTGAGTAAAGAAAAACAGTGTGACAAATTCCTCAGCTGCTTTCCATTCCAATAGTTGGGGGAAACCCCACCTGTTAGTGAATTGAATAAAATATACTAAATGGCTGAAATGATTTTACACTGGCAAATGTTTTTATTTTCATGCTATCTTAACTTGTTTAGGAATCTGGAAATTCTTCAGGACCTTCACCTGGTGCTAAGTTTTCCCATATTTTACAAAAGGATGCCTTTCTAGTATTCAGGTCATTGTGTAAACTATCAATGAAACCACTGTCAGATGGACCGCCAGACCCAAAGTAAGTCATTAGCTATTTTGATTGACAAGTAGAGGTTTTTAGGCTTGAAACTTATTGTTAATGTGGTATTTGGATTTTCTTTTGTTCTTCTTGTCCTGTAGAACCTTAAAATTTTTTTTTTGTTGGGAGCAGGGTGTATTTTACTTAAAAAAAAAAAAAAGTATTGAAAAACAGTAAATTTCAAAACTGGCAGAGTGGTTGCCTTACACTATTTCCTAAAAGGTATGGGAGCATTATAGAATAGTGCCTGGTACATAGTAGGTGCTCAATAAGTATTATTGAATGAATAAATGGATGAATTGTTATTTCTGTATTGTAACTAACTTTGGAATTAAAGTAACTCTGTTTCCCAGCCTCATGCTAGGCTTCTGGAAACTTCCAGGCCAAAGGTACTAAAACCTAAAAGAAATACATTTTAAAAGTTATAATGCATGATAATACATATTCATTAAGGTGTGACAAAATGCCTGAGGATGATACCTTTCTCTGTAGGGAGCAGGAAGTACTTTGAGATAGGAGTCACTTATCTAATTTCCATCAAATATGTTGATTTAAATCCCAGGAAAGTACCATTTTTCTGAGTCATAAATGGTCAAATCTTTCATTTCATATGATTCAAATGTAATTAATTATTGCTTGGATTGAGTTGGAGAGTTATAAGACTGGCCTACCTCTCTCATGTTGTAGCTTGATGTATTGCCACATGATAATTTTAGGAAAACTTTCTGAACAGATTTTGGAGAAGACCTGAGTAACTTTAAGAAAGGGATATTGACATAGGAGAAAATGTAAGCAACATTAATTAAATTAACAAAAAAACTCTATGCAGTGTTTCAATTAAGAAGACTAGGCATAGCTGCTATAAAACATTTTAAGTTTCTAGAAACTACATTTGTTACATTTTCTATGGTTTTGTTTTATTTTGTCACATTGTACTGGTTTAGGGAGAAACATCTTTTAGGCTCAGAAGCCTAAAATCATAAAATCTTTTTAGCCCAAATCCTGAATGTCAGAAATATAATTTATTGGTTCTTCTATGTTTTGGAAATACAAACTCTACAGAAAAAGGATTAAAGTTATATATGAGCTTGATTATACCCTATAGACTATATAAGAGTGTATTTTTAGGTTGGGTATGATGGCTTATAGTTGTAATTCCAGTGCTTTGGGAAGCTGAGGCGGGAGGATCACTTGAAGCCAGGAGTTCAAGACCAACCTGGGTAACATAGTAAGACCCCATCTCCACAAAATTTTTTTTTAAAAATTAGCTGGGCCTGGTGGCACATGTCTGTGCTCCTAGTTACCGGGGAGGCTGAGGCAGGAGGCTCACTTGAGCCCAGGTGTTAGAGGCTGCAGTGATCAATGATCATACCACTGCACTTCAGCCTGAGTGACAGCAAGACCCTGTCTTAAAAAATATATATACATATATATATTCTTAAAAATTTCAATTTCTCATTATGAGAGGAAAATAACTTTCTAATTCAAAAATTGACAATTTTGATATCCCATTCTGAATTGATGAAGACCTGGTTTAAGAAATAAGTAACTTAAGAATTTGGTGTTATTACCAAAGGCCTTTTTTTTTTTTTACAGATGGTTTAAAAATGTTACTGACCTTAAAAGCCTCAGATGTTTTCCCAAATCAAATGTAAAAAATTTGATTTGAAAAAAAGCTAAAAACAGAAAAGAGGAAATTCTTTGAAATGGAATGAAAAGGACACAAAACAAAATATATGAATTTTGAGGAGTACTGTTGGTGTGGCATGTGTTCATTGAGCCCTGAAAAAACAGTGATCTGGTTTTGAAAAGTTGCAGTCTTTAATATTACAAAGGATTCTTTTTTCTTTTTCTTTCTTTCTTTCTTTTTTTTGAGACAGGGTCTCACTCTGTTACCTGGGCTATAGTGCAGTGACATCATCATAGCTCACTGCAACCTCAAACTCAGGGACTCAAGCGACCTCTTTCCCAACCTCCCAAGTAGATGGGATTACAAGCTCGTGCTGCCATGCCTGGCTAATTTTTTAGTTTTATTTATTTATTTATTTATTTGGTAGAGACAGGGTCTTGTTGTGTTGTTCAGGCTGGTCTCCAACTCCTAGCGTCAAGCAGTCTTCCTGCCTTGGCCTCCCCAAATGCTAGGATTACAGATCTGAGCCACTGTGCCCAGCCCTACAAAAGATTGTTATGAGAAATATGTAAATTTATAATCCTCCTACTTAGTGGAATTAAAGCAAATATTAGGAAATTATATTTGAAGACCTTCTTGACTTGACCATCAGGGTTATGAAACAATTGGAATTGAATAGTGAAAGAGATCAAATTTTTCACGTTTGGAAACTGTTATTTTTCTAAAAGAGAATATATGGTTGTCTGTCTTGAATGACTTTTTGCCAAAAAAACCAATGAGCTTTTGTAGTTACATAATTTCTTTTTTGTCTTTGTTTCTCTTTTTATTTTCTGGCCTTGCTAAAATGATGATTCAGAAAATATTCTTTAAGCGTGAACCATAATTTGAGAAACTACCCCATGAAAAACTGCAGACCTAAAATTTCCAGTCTTTTACCTATCAAAAGTATAATTGTGTCATATGACTCTCAATTGTTTGATGATTTCTTTATTCATTAATGCCTTGTACATAGTAGATAATAAATGGATGAACACAATAAATTATTAATTTTTTGAGCACATACTATGCGTTTTGTTAAATGCTGGGGATACAAAGATAAAATATAATAAAAATGCATGTTAGAGAATGGTAAGTTATA
>CAUYRT010004629.1:0-16011 GCA_963574885.1 Lepilemur ruficaudatus
CGTTCTTTTTGATTGCTTAGTATTATTCCATTATATAAATATACTACAATTTGTTTATCCATTTTCCTGTTAAATACACATTTAGCCTATTTCTCCCCCAGTTTTTGGCATTTATGAATAAAGCTACTATGTACATCCTCAGACATACGTTTTCTATTTTTTCTTGGGAAAATACCTAGGAGTGGGATTGCTGGTCATAAGGTAGGTGTCTGTCTAACTTTGTAAGAAACTGCCAAACTGCTTTCCAAAGAGGTTGTCACCCTTCTTCATTCTCCACATCCCCACTGGCAGTGTATGTGGGTTCCGGTTACTCCCTCTCCCACTTCTGCATTCTCGTTCATGCTTTCCTTTGATACTGCTGTGTTCGCAGAGCATCTTATCTCATCTCCCTCCATGTGAGCTTCTGGAGGACTGCAGACACCCCTCTGTCATCGCCGCATACCCACAGGCTGGCCTTCCTTAGAGCTGGCTCTATCTGAATCGGGACAGAACAGGATGAAATAGCACCCAGCGAAGGAGTCAAGGACTCAGGAGCTCTGTGCAGACAGCCGAGCAGCCTGACCAGATCGATATGATAGCACCAGCCGACAGCGTATTGCAGCACTGCAGCGCCAATGCAGGCTCCCGCGGCCATTTGTTTCAGTCTTTGGGAAAGGCTTTGTATAAGATTCATAGTGGCAAGTGATACAAATTATTGGATTTCTTTTCCAACATAAAAAATAGCTGTTTGCAGTCTTTCGAAGCTGGGTAAATGAGCCATTGATCTTACCTGTGGAACACTGCAGGGTATTTTTGTCCATCTTAACTTCCAACATTCTATGACGGGAGCCCACCTCTCCAGCCAAGCTGGTCTAATCGTTGTTCCCTGGGTGTCTCTTGTCTATATCTTCCTCCATGCATTTTCCCACAGTCTAGGGAAAATTCTTAGTTGGAATGCCCTCACTTTTTCCCTCCCAAAGCCACGTCTTCCAGGCCTGGCACAAATGCCAGCTTTCCCAGCTGCTTCATCCTTCAGTGACTCTTCTATCCTATGAATTATTATTAATATAATCTTCTCAGGATGGAATGATGGCCCCAATCCTAGCTTCCAGGGCTTCTAGATTAGAAGAGGCATCCCAGGGCAGAAGAGAGCTCTCTACATGGCAAGTGCACCCCAGATGTCTGTGGCCATGTCCCAGGGGGCTAGCTGTTAGACAGAGCCTTTCTTTTGATGTCCCTTGCTGAAAATGAGCCACTTCAATTCTAGCCAGCACTGTCTGCCTCCTACCATCATCTTGAAATATTAATACTAAATTGCTTCAGACCATGTTTCATCACTCACTAGTCAGTCGAGAGCTTGAGTTGCATTCCAGAGCACATGTTAAACCATTCAGTCCTCTGGGTGTGTGAGAAAGCACTGAGTAACATGGCCCTGCCTCGTGCCATTAGTACAGGCTGCTCATTTTCGAAGGGAGACATGGGAACATTTGGCTTACATTTGGGAAATATCTCGAACAAGACTAGAGAGGCAGCCTAATAACCCACCAGGTTTTCTTTTCTCTTGTTTTCTCTCACTCTCTCTCAAACCAGCACCTTGTCTGTTCCCTCATATGCTCTGGGAAGATACCCCAGCTGTCATCCTGAAAGACTCCTGGAAAGCAGAATCTTTCCCTTCAACTTCTGTTATCTACACTAGACTCGAAAAAATCCTTCATCTTTAACACTAGAAAATGAGAGCCGGAGTACCTAGGATGCCACGCATCCTTATTTTGCCCCCTGGTTATGGTGCCCCATTCCCTCTCCACCTCCCATTTCCTACAAAATATGTTTATTCATTTAAAATTATTTAACAATTTATTTATTTATTTGCTAGACACTGTGGTAGGAGTTAGAAGTCTAACAACAGCCAAGATGGAAACAGTACCTACTTTTGGGCATCATATTTTACAAGGAGATATAGACATGGAAAGAGGCAACTACAAACCAGTGTCCTGACTGACCTCTGTAAAAGCACAGGAACTGTGGGACATGTGCAGGGAGCCCTGAGTCCAGGCTTGGGACATCTGAGAGGGCTTCAAAGAAGAGGCAACCCAAAAGCTATGAGTTACCCAGCAATCAGTTGAAAGCATGAGGATGGGGATGAGGTACTTCACACAGAGGATGCACGAGGGAACGCCCAGACACCGTGAGAACATGGCAGGGGAAGGCACTACTGTAGAATACAAGCAAGTGGTGGAGGTGAAGCTGTAAGGGCAAGAGTATTGCCATACTGGGCCTTTCCGCTAAGTTCCAAGGAGCAGGGACCTCTCAGGGCAAAGGGAGCCCTTCAAGAGCTTAAGGAGGGAAATGAGAGGACCCTTTTATGCTTGGAAAGGTCCCACTGGCAGTAGCGCTGCTAGCATGGATTGGAGGAGTGAAGCTGGAACAGGCAGGAAGACCAGGTAAGAGATGATGATGGCCTCCACGGGAGGAGTGGCAGAGCAGATGAGGAAGATGGATCGGCCAGGCATGTCACGGGGAAGAACAAGTAAAGGATGAGGCCCATGTTTCAGGCTTGGCCCTCTGGGTTAATCGTGGTCCATTCACAGGACAAGAAACATCAGGTTTAGGGCAAGGCAAGCCTTCCTTTAGGTAGGGCAAGAGAGGTCTGGGCTAGTGGGGTCATTAGTCATCTGTGCTCCAATACTAATGCTGCCCTGGGAATGCAGTGGACAGCCCAAGAGAAGAGGAGGGACACTGGGGAGCAGGCAAATGAGGAGAAGCCTATAGAGAAGACTGGGGGACAGCCAGGAGAGGGGTACCCCTGCCAAGGGCTAAGGCAAGAGCCTTGCAAGGAAAACAGATGGTCAACCAGGTCCAATGTCCCAGAAAGACACTTTTATACCCATTGGATTTAGCAACAGAAAGGTGAGGTTGGCAGGTGCAATGTCAGGGGACTAGTGAGGGTGAAGTAGATTGAAAGGTGAATGGGAAATGAGGAACCTCAAGAGGTTTGGCTCTAAATGGCCAGAGGACAGAGAGAGCAGTGGCTAGAGGGGCTGTGGGGTCAAAGAACGGGTTTCTTTTTTTAAGGTGGGAGAAACAAACAAAAAAAAAATGATGGGAGAAACATAAACAGGACTTTACCGTGTTTAGAATGAGGTGAGAGGATGAATGAACAAAATGTGTGATGAGAAGCCATTTTAAGATATAAAGCATATAATGAGAATATAGGCATGATGTTACTGACTTAACGCTAAATAACATCAAGATTCTCTGAGAGTGGGCTGGATGCCCAGTTTGCGAAAGGGTTAGGGAATTCAGTTCCGTGTGGTGGAGGCAGCACAGTGGGCAGGTTCTGGACAAACCCCTGTGGTCCATTCCCAGCCAAGGGTGGCTGTGGGCAAGTTATTTAATCTCTCTACCTGAAGTGGTGATAATCACACCCACCTCTCAAATAGGGAAGTGTTCAACAACTGTTAGCTCTAATCATCTGCTGAAACCTAAAATTAAGAAAAAGAACTTATCTGGGGGCTACTCACCCAGGCTAAAAATACTAAAAAACATGTCCTTGTGCTGTTGTTTTCTAAATTGTTGAAACTCAGCACCATCTTTAGGAGCTGGGCTTGTTTTTTCTGTAGAAACACTTAGTGTTTACAGTGTTGGCTCCAGCACGGGCCGCAGAGCATCCATCATGAAGGCAGTGTGTGCACAGCCGAGAAGTCTCTTTTGGGCTCCTATCCTGTTTCTTTCCAGAGCTTTTCCTCTAGTTCTAGTTTTCAAATGAGATTTCCCTGTTCAGGAGTGATGCCAAATGCTGGGGATTTCATAATACTCCCAACCCCAGGCACCAGATTTGTGTAATTGCAGTGGCGAAGATTTGAATTATCTTTTGAAGCGGCCCCATACTGTTTGTCTGTCAAGTTGTCTGTGGGTTGGTGGAGCTGAAATTATAAGAGAAGAAGAATGCGAGAGCATGTTCCAAAGCAGTTGGCACATGGCTGGTGATCCATAAGTCCTGGTTTCCTTTCTGGAAGGTACCAGGGACTGTGTTCTCATAAGGCAGCATGGCAGGATGCATGCCATATGGGATTTGCCCTCGAATTTTGGCTGTACTGTGGAGCAGCTGTGTGAACTTGGGCTATTTACATATCTCCTTGAGCCTTTTTTGCTCATGCACAAAGCCTGATACTCATTGCACCACATGTTTTCAAGATTAAGTGAGACAATATGTGGAAGTCCGTGGCAGCCAGTAGGTATACAGTGTTTTTTTCTTCTCCCTTCTCTGCAGATCTGTTTTGACTACTAGGTAACTGTGTTTACTCTCACAGATCTGATACATTTCTTCACATCAAGGCTATCTAGTCATCCCTCAGCCTCATGCATTAAATTTACTACATGGAAGTTACACTATTACATAGACTCACCACTATCTTGTCAGATACCGACAGAGTTTTGTGTAGCTGCGATGGAGATGTTATTGCCACTTGCCAGTATTGAAAGCATGCACTCCTTCATTCTTCAGTGAAACCTGTGCAGGCATTTTCCTTCCTCTGGTTGAACATTTTACAGTCTCCTTTAAAAACAATGCCCTCATTTTGTTTCCTCTCTCTGACCTGCCTCTTCTCCTCCCTCCCAGTTTCCTAAACCCCATCTTGTTTCCCTGTATTGTTTGCTTAATGGGCAGTTTAATGAGTGTAGCATTTCCATTTTGAAATGCACAGAGCACAAGACAAAAATTGGATTTCTTCCTGGACAGTTTCCATCTGCAGCCCTCGTTTACAGCTTTCTCCTTTCTTTTCTATTCTGCAACACAACTGAAATTTGCTGAACCAGAAAGGGGAGGAAGGAGGTATAAAGGGAGAAGCAATCTGCCTTCTTATTGTCTCAGGAAGAACTTATTAGCGTCCTGCTCACAAGAAGAGACCAAGTGCTCTAAAGATACTCTGGGTGCCTCTTCTGCATGCGCAAAGCCCAAGGCCCTGAGTATACAGTGCATGACAGAATCTAATTACCGAGATAATTATTGTTACCTGCACTGCCCAACTGTTGTGTTTTGTAATCAAAAGCTGTATTGGCAGGTGTGAGCCTGAGCCTGCTGAAAACACAGGGAAGCTATTGAAGGCTTATCAACCTGAAGCAATTTTACTCTCATTAGTGGGCCTGCATTGCTTAGATTTTGTGTTAGAAGAATACCCCAGAGCACTTCAGCCAACACGTAGGCATTAGTCACCCCATAGGAATATCCTCAGCTCACTGAGGTGCTCATGTTGCTGAAACTAGACTTCATGACAGTTTCAAAACACTCTGTGCCATTTTTGAATTTGTTCTCCAAATAGCTGATCAGTACCTGACTTAGCCTTCATTTGGCATTCGATAGAGGAGAAAGTGATTTTCTCTGGGCATGGCCAGGCTGCATGTATTCAATGGGTACAGTGTGTGCTAAGCTGGATGTAGGTATGTATTCATACCCTCACCACCTGCTTCATATTCATTCTGGCACAGGGCTACAAATTGGCTTCCCTGTTCCCCATTTCAGCCAGCTCTAGTTAATTTATGTCTTTACTTCCCTGCCTAGCACACTAAGGAAATGGAGTTTCTACTTTAAAAATAAGGTTTATTAAAAATAAAACAACATGGTTATGATTGGTTTTTTAAATGCGTAAAGAAATCCCAAGTGGAAAACAAGGAATAAGTTGCAAAAGAGGAAGAAAAATTAGGTAATAAAGACAAGGACACTTAAAAGGAGAGAGTAGAATAACAAAGAAAAATGAGCAAAGCTGACAGGAGATATATTGGAAAAGGAGGGGAGGTCAAGGAAAAAGCAGAAGGGAAGAAAGGATACAGAAAAAGAAATGCTACAGATTTGAGTAATGGATTCAAAAAGGAAATAGAAAAAGTGAAGGCCAAAGTAAGAATTATGGAGAAAAAAGTCAGACATCCAGGTCTCAAGAATTACAGGGAGGAAGTGGAGAGGGGCTGGATGTATCCCTAATGAAGTTAGATGTCTGAATTCCTTAGGACAGTCTGACAGGGACAATGTCCCCTGCATATGCTAATTCAGACTCTGAAATAAGAGCCAGCCAGATTCATTACTGTCGTTGGCCGGCCTGTAATGGCAACAAAATCCACTGATGCATATTTAAACTGAATTTTTCTAACCAAGGTCTTAAACAAACAGTCACCAGCTGTAACTGAAAATGAGAATAAGGCTTTCAGGGGTTAGTGTTTCTATAGGGAAAGTCTAAAAATCTTTAACGTTGCTTTTTCCAAATTTGTAGACATTTGCAGTTCTTAACACTGGCTAGTTAGCATGTTAGCAACTGCTTCCTGGCAAGACTGTGTGAATCCGTCTAGTGTTTACTGTGAACATTCTGCAGGGCAGGGAGAGTGGCTGACCTGTGGTATAAATGAAGCCCCTTGTCAGGAAGATTAACTCTAGAGATAACAAAGGAACATTTAGGCGATTTGGATCTAATGAGACCAACAGACACTCCTGCCTCCAAACGTGAGAAGTCCAGAACAGGTCTTCTCAGACAGCCAAATCTGCAAAACCAGAGGCATCAGGGAAAGGTAGAGATGACAGGGGACCTCAGAGAAACCTCAGGAAGGTGACATTGGGCCTGTGGCCTCTGATTCAGAGGCTGGAAACTCAGCACTACCTCTTGGGCTTGCTGTGGCTCCTGTGCTGGCAATCGGATGCCCTGCGGAGTCCAGGATATGATGATGACCAGTAGCTTGTGGATAGTTCTCCATGTTGAGCACTGACGTCAGCTAAGCACTTTCAGGTGCCTTCCGTTATAGTTGGAGCTGAACGCCCTCTGTTTGGATATTTTTTGGGTTATGATACATTATGTGATTTTCACCACTGAGTGGGAAATGTAGCAGTAATTATCCAGACTGATTTATATTTGTCTATGGGCTGGTTTTTCGTATATACACCTACCTATTTTAATATAGTTGGGTCTGGTTTTCTACAAAATCATGAGGCCCTCTGATACTCAATTATTGCTACGAAGCTGGACATCCCTCCTGTTTTTTCCCCAGTTCCCCAGTCCCTATTCCAGATGAAGATCATTACCTCCAGGGATACAGAGTTATAGTTAGTGGTCAATTCATTCAACAAATATTAATTAAGTATTTAGAGTGGCCAACTCATCCCAGTTTGCCTGAGACTTTTTGGTTTGAGCACTGAAAGTTCTATATTCCAGGAAACCCCTCGGTCCCAGTCAAACCAGGATGGTTGGTCACCCTAGCATCTACCATGTGCTGATAGAGCTAGAAGAGACCCTAGAAGTCACGATTCCTATCCGCTCATTTTAAAGTGCTAGTTACATATACATACATAATATGTGTGATGCGCACCATCTGGGGGATGGTCATGCTTGAAGCTCTGACTCGAGGGGGAGGGGGCAAGGGCAATATACGTAACCTTAACATTTGTACCCCCATAATATGCTGAAATAAAAAAAAAAACAAGAAAGTGCTAGTTAAAGCCAAGGAGTCTTCTTTATCAATTTATTTTCCTCTGATTCACACATTCCCTGGATTAGAGGAGATAATTAAGTTCTGTTGTTGAAGCCATTATCTTCAGACTTCATTTAAGAATAAAATTAAATAAAAGGTACCAATAAGAACTTTATAATCCAGATTGGGATTGGAAAATTAGACAATCAAAAAGATAAAGTGAATCAAAAATCATTTTTGTACCTGGTTACCTTTTGGTACATCAAAGGGATAATTTATAAAATGATATAACTTCAGGAAGTTGAAAGAATGAACTACAATGGACTGCTATTATTTTCTCAGGTTACACCTTTTTTCCTAGAAAATGTTCACATAATGTGAAAGGATAGATGACCAGCCTGGAAGCCAATAGCTCTAGTCCTGGCTCAATCACTTGTAGACCACTGACCCCAGACAAGTCATTCAATATTCCCAGATCCTAGGATTTCCTCCTGTGAAAATGATAGTGTAAGGTAGGAATTTCCCATGGAACAGCTAGCAGAGGAGAAATATTAAAAGTCAGGAAACTCATGCTATAGTTTTCACACTTCATTTACAACCATGTGGTCTTGGACAAATGAGTTAGCTCTTCGTTTCCTTATATATAAAATGAAAAGTCATTAACAGCCTACATAGCAGGGTTCTTGTGAAGATTAAGTGATAATATTGGAAGCATGTGCAAATGTCACATTCTGCTGTCATGTAATGGCTCTTACAGCTTAAGGTAGCATTTAGCATGTGCCATGATTTAGTAGAAGGGTTAGTGAATTACAGCTCGTGGACCAAATCTGGCCTATTGCCTGTTTTTCCAAAAAAAAAAAAAAATGAGAGAGAGTGTGTGTGTGTATGTGTGTCTATTACATATATAAACATATATACTTATGTTATATATAGCCTAAAATATTTAGTCTCTGACCCTAATCTGTGTTTACATATTATATATAGCGTTATATATACACATATATAATACACATAGTTGTCATGACCAGCTATGCTTATTCATTTGTATTTGTGTACTATGATGGCTTTCAAGTGACAGCAGAGTTGAGTAGTTGCCTTGCAGCAAAGACTATGTGGCCCACCAAACCTAAAATATTTAGTCTGTGACCCCAATCTAGGAGAAAGTTTATAAGATAGGTACTCCGAGGTCCAGGATTCTCTTAGGTTTTGTGTCACTGTAGGATCTCAAGTGAATGATTTACTCTCTGGTTCTGTTTCTCACACTGTGCAAAGAAGAGAATACAAATCTAGCCCCTTCTTTCCTCACAGAAATATTGTTCAGATAGATAAGAAAACAAAAGGCATTGATCTTTTTTGGAGGAAAGATGATTTAGATTCAAAGTATTATTCATAAGGTGGATGCTATTAGATGACTCAGAAACGGTGACTGACATGCTGTTATTATTCTCTGATATTCGTTCTCTCATGTACATCAGTGGGGGATTACTTAGATCAGCGATAGCATACAGACCCCTGCACTATGGTGCTACATCAAAGCCAAAATACTGCACCAGAATCCAATTTAATCACAGCATCCAGTCAGGAGTGTGAGTTTTAATTGCTTCTTTATCCCTGTATCCTCTGAAGACTATCATTAACATTTACAAGACATGAACTTCAGATCATGCCAACATTTCTGCTGAGGTCACCTGGCAGCTGGCCATTTTAGTCCAGGACCAAGACAAAGGGGCCTTCTGGGCACATGAGGAAGGACTACTCCCAAGACAGAAGAAAAGTAGTGGTGGTAGCACATGGGCTGGTTTGCAGAGCAAATAGCAAAGATATTTGTTTCTGTTAAAACTTGAGTTTATATTTGATTCTTGGACACATGACTGATCTCCAGGCTAGTTAAGCACATATACAAGTGATAAGCAAATCTTTACCTAATACATATAAATATCAGGGCCCCTCTCTTTCCCAGAAACCCCCTCAAGCCTCCTGGGAGGATCTCCGTAAAGGAGCAGCTCTTCATGTGGCTGAAAACAGCCATGTAAGGAGGCCATGTTTGGTCATTGAAAGTAACACTGGCCCAGGTGCAGCCCATTTATGGACCCTACATACCCAATTCCAGATTTATGGCAGAGATAAATTAGTGGGCAATCATTTGCTCTATAAAATGATTCTTCACTTTACAAGCATATTCACTGCCCTGTTCCTTTACTTATTGCCACTAGTGCAGTGCCAATAAAATCTCATTGTTAGAAATCCAGTACACATATGCTCTGGATGGAAACCTAGATGCTAACCGGGATGGAAAGATAAAGAACAGGGTGCACTTAGAATGCTCTTAGATCTTAAGGTGTGGCTTTTGTCAAAGTCTTTTGTTTTCAGTTTAGGAGCTTAATGTCACTTGATACTTATGATTGGCTGAAAGAATTGGGTCACAAGATTCTTTAAAATAAAAATGAAACAATATTGTGTGATTTCATTGACTAATTTGCTCTGATTATCTGCATAAAGTTTCAAAAAAAAAAAAGGATCAGTCATACAGAAATAAGCTAATTGCCCTTTGGATGATAAGTAATAACAATATTGACAATAGCTACCATATTGAGCATTACCCTGTGCCAAGCAGCAGTCTAACTCTTAACTTATTAAAGCTCAAAACTAAAAGGTAGGTACAATTATAATAATTCCTATATTATAGATGGAGAAATTAAGGCACAGAGAAGTAAAATATCCTACCCGTTTCACAAGCTGATACATGCAGAGTCAGGATTCAAACTCCGAAAGGCTGGCTCTATAATTTGTGCTGTTAACCACAGTACCATATTGACAAGTAAAACAACCATCAGGTGCTGAATTATAGGAACAAGAGCAACATATGACATGTTTTCTACCTTCAAGAAACTAATAAGAATTTCTGCCTCAGGCCATAAGAGAGAAAAGAAATGATGTTGGACTTGTCTTTTTCCATAAAAACAAAAATAAAAACAAAACAGGAAAGCTGGACAAAATATATCAAACAACTAATTTCATATATTGGATAACAGGAGAGTGAGGACTGTGATTCCTGAGATGAAGGAAACAAAAGACCCCTACACTTGTTTTCTGCCTGGAGGCATATTTTGGGCCATGGGACAGGGTAGGGAAACCCAAGCATAACACAGTGGTCTCATTAAACTGCAGAGACAGAGATTAGAGTTCAGCAAATCTGAGGTGGCTATATATAATTTTTGATACAGTTGGATATTTGTCCCTTCCAAATCTCAGGGTGAAATTTGATCCCCAATGTTGGGGCTTAGTGGGAGGTGTTTGAGCCACAGTGGCAGATCCCTCATGAATGTCTTGGTGCCTACCATCCTCACAGTAATAAGTGTGGTCAGAGATTTCAACACTCATTTCTCAGCAATTGTTAGAACAAGTAGATAGTCTGGAAATGGAAGATTCAAGCAACACTATCAATCAACTTGATCAGATTGATATTACAGAATGCTGCATTCGACAGTAGGATGAACATTCTTTTTAAGTGTACATGGAGCATTTACCATGATAGAACATATGCTTGGTCACAAAAACTGGCTTAATAAATTTTAAGAGGTTGAAATCATATGAAGTATATTTGTTGACTACCGTGGAATCAGACAAAAAGTCAAAACCATTAAGATATCAAGAAAGTCCCCAAATATATGGAAATTAAATGTCATGTTTCTAAATAAACCATGGGTCAAAGAAGAAATTACAAGGAAATTAGAAATTATTTCTACACCCTTAATAATAAAAACACAGTACATCAAAATGTATGAAGCTAAAGCAATGCTTAGATGGAAATTTATAGTTTTAAATGATTTTATTAGAAAAGAAGAAAATTCTAAAATCAATGATCTAGATTTCACATTAAGAAACTAAAAAAAAAAGAAAAGAAAAGAAATACATTAAGACGAAGTAAGTAGAAGGAAGGAAATAAGAAAGAGTGGAAATCAGCAATGAAATAGAAAACAATAAACAATAGAGACAATCAATGAATTTTAAAACTGACTTTATAGAAAAATCGATAAAATTGATAAGCTATCAGACTGGTCAAAAAAAGATGCTGCAAATTGGCAATACCAGGTATGAAATAGGGCATGTCACTACATATCAGTCATTAAAAAGATACTAAGGAACTACCATGAACAAACATATACCAATAAATTCAACAATTTTCATGACATGGACAAATTCCTTAAAAGACACAAATTACTAAGGCTGATTGAAGAAGAAATTAAAAAATCTAAATAACCCTAAAAATTAAATGAATGGAATTCATAAATAAAAACCTTCACTCAAAGAAATCTCCAAGCTCAGGTGGTTCCCTAGTTAATTCTGTCAAACATTTAAGGGATAAATAAAACAATATTGCACAAACTTTAAGAAAATAGAGGAGGAGTTAAACATTTCCCAACTCATTTTATGAGGCCAGTGTTACACTTTTACCAAAATCAGATAAAGATATTTTAAGAAAATATAATTTTCTACAGACCAATATTCTTCATGAACACAGGCACAAATAATCCTTAACAAAATATTAGAAAATTCAATAATATGTAAAAAGGATAATACACTATATCCAAGTGGCATTATGTTATGAATTTAAAGTTTGTTTAATATTTTAAAATCAATCAATACAGTTTATCACATTAACAGAATGAAAGAAAAATGTGATAATCTCAGGAGATGCACAAAAAGCATTAAACAAAATTCAAAATCTATTCATGATTTAAAAAAACTTTTGGAAGTTGGGAGTAGTGGGAGCTTCTCCAACCTGTTAAAAGGCAGCCATGAAAAATCTACAGCTAATTATGAAAGATTGAATTCTTTCCTCCTAAGATGAGCAATAAGACAAGGATTCCCATTCTCACCACTTCTATGAAACATGATACTGCAGGTCCCACCTAGTATACGAGGACCCAAATAAATGTAGAGAAATACAGTGTTCATAGATAGGAAGACACAACATTGTTAAGATGTTAATTTTCCCCAAATGGATCCATATTGTCTATGAAATTACAATCAAAATTCCAGGAGACTTTATTGTAGAAAATGATAAGCTGATTCTAAAATCTATTATATGTGGAAATGCTATGAGCCTTAACAGAACAATTTTGAAAAAGAAGAAAAAAATTAAAGGACTTACTCCATTTCAAAAGATTTCAAAAACTTTCTATTAATCTACAATAATCAAAGCAGTGTGGTATTTGCAAATTGCTATAAGAGTAGGAAAATCAGTGAACTAGAATAGATCCACATGTATATAGTCAATTTTTTACAAAAATGTAAGGCTATTTAATAGGAAAAGTATAGTCTTTACAATAAGTACTGCTATAACAGATATCCTATCAGGGAAAAAAAATGAACCTTAGTCTTTACCTCATAATGTACATAATAATTAATTCAAAATGGATCATAAACCTACACGTAAAATCTACAACTATAATAATTATAGAAGGAAATAAAGGAGAAAAATCTTTTTATTTCTTAGACAAATTACTAAAAATACTGACCATTTTTAAAAAATGATAAACAGGGCTTTATCGAACTTAAAAGCTTCCACTCTTGGGAAGATATCATTAAGAAAATGAAAGTTGGAGAGAAAAGAAAATGGCTGACCAGAGACACCAGCTGCCAGATCATCTTAGAAAGAAGGCAAAGTTTTAGATAAAAAAGAAAAAACAATCATAAATTGGGTGTAATTCCAGGGGAAAAGTGCCAGAACCTACAAGAGATTCCACAGGAAAAAGTTACAGAGCAGAACAAGAAGGAGCAAGATATTGGCAGAGGACAACCTCCGAGAAGCTTGGAGTCCAGCAAAAGGGGTGGGTAGAGCAGTTTGTTTCTCCCTCCCTCATGTCTCTGGCAGTCAGCAGGCTCCTGAGCTGTTTGAGAGCCTTTCTACCCTCACAAGTCCAAAAGCTGCTACCACTGGACTACTGGGAGCTTCTTGAGGACAAAGCACCAACCTGCCAGCCCCCTTGGGGCATTTCCCATCACCACAGACCTGAGCCAAGACAGCAGGAGCCATATTGGTTCTCTACCCATTATGCATGTTTGTCCTGCCCACAGGGCTTCAGCCCCTCAGTTTTCATCTTGCTCATTCCCACATAAATGTTTCCTAACTCCAGCCCAGACTTCGGGACCCACAGGTGGCCAGTCGGTCCTGGAAGATCTGCATGATCCTAGAGCCTGGACATTCCAGGTGGGTTGCATTCCAGAGAGAGGGACAGAGATGACCAGAGTGCTAGCTTTCCTCCATCAATACTCTTTTTCTCCCTTTCTCCTCCCCCAACCCATGGCTGCCAAGAGAGACAATTGAGCTGGGGTCCTCAGGAGCTGCTGCTTCCCACTGGTTGGTGCACATACCACACCAGGCTTCCACAGAGAGAGGGACTCAAAACCTTTCCTCTTATAGACCTGCAGAGGATTAAGGGATGCTCAGACTGTGAGCTCCCTGCTCACTGTTTCTCCCCAGTGTTACTTGCCTGGCTGTTCCATCAGGGAAGGGCACACCCCACAGTGGAGGGACATCAAACCTGCATGAGCACCCCACAGGCAACTCAGGACCAGCATGCTTCTCCCTGGCACAGTCAGGTATTGATCTTTGGGGACCCAGGAACAGGCCTACAGGATAGATCCCCTACCTCCAGGACTGAATCATGTTGCTCAGGGGCACAGAGGGGATATTTTTTAACTAATCTCAGGAGGCAAGGTAGCCCACATGGGCAGAACTGAAAGGTGAGTGCAGTGTGGCTCCCAACCACAGCACACTCATGGAATGCGCCTCCCCCGACAGAAAGGCTGTGCTCTCAGCCCATGGTGGGAAGCTCCCAGCCTGCAGTGCCATTGTGGGGGAGCTCAGCTAGATGAGCTCCTGCCTGCTGACAGACGCTGGAGGGAGACCATGGAGCAGAGGAATGGAGAGAAGAACAAAACCCGCTCCTGACAGCCAGACTGTGAATCTCAGACAGCTCCTCCTCCACAGGTAGACTTTCTGGCTGGCTGGGGCTACTTCAGCCCCTCCCTGGACACTTTCCCCAGAAGCTGGGAGCAGACCTTTGACCCTTGCTGAAATAGCTACCTTACCAGCTTTTGTGGAGCCTGAGGGCAATCTCACACAATCTGCCCCACCCAACCTCACTCGCCCACCTGCCTCTGCTGTGGCTGAGAATAAGGACTCAGCTGGAAGTTCCAGGCCCCCACCAACCACCTGGGGCATTCACGTGCTTCTCCTGAGTAGCAAGAGCCTGTCTAGGTCCCAAAAACAGCGCTGCAGCTTGTTCCTGCTGGTAAGCACTACCTACTGAGAGGGAGGTCAATTTTCATAGACTTTTACTTTTATAGACTTTTACTTTCACTGACTCAGTCATACAGGGTGTGGTTGATTCTTACCCACAAGCATCACCTGCTGTCTCAGAGATTAAACTGGTTGTACCAAGACAATTCACACTGTTAAGAAGAACACAGGGCTGGAGAAAGAGAAAGGATTTCAAAGACCTCCATCCTCCCTTATCAAAGAGACAAAAAAAAATCTGCCCACACACGTAGCCCACCACTGCTGCAGCCTACAGATAACTAGCAATTGAGAAAATCACCACACTAAGAATATCTATAACCATGGCATCCATTGAGAACCTAGATTGCCATCAAAGCACCCACAAGCAAAGCCAACGGTTCTTACCCAACATATGCTACAGATACTCCTTTACAAGTAGGGAGATAGCCCCATCTAAACAAAATCCCAAATTAGGGAGTGACAACTGCCCCAAATGAGAAGGAATCAATGAAAGAACTCCAGAAGTATGAAAAATCAAAGTGAAAGGACACCCCTAAAAGGGAACACCAACTCTCTAGCAATGGATACCAACCAAAATGAAAATCTTAAAATGACAAATAAAGAATTCCAAGTATGGATTGTAAGGAAGCTCAGTGAAATCCAAGAGAAAATGGAAAACCAACTCAAAGAAACCAGGAAAAAAAATCAGGAAATGAATGAAAAATTCACAAAAGAGATTGACATATTAAAAAAAAAATAGAACTTCTGGAAATGGAAATTCATTTAAGGAAATACAAAACAAAACACAGTGGAAAATTTTAAGAATGTACTAGACCAGGCAGAAGAAAGAAAGAATCTCAGAGCTTGAAGACAACTCTTTCAAATTAAAACAGTTAGTCAAAAATAAAGAACAGAGAATTAGGAGGAATGAACAAAGATTACAAGAAATGTGGGATTATGTAAAACAGCCAAATATAATAATTATAGGCATCCATGAGGCTGAAGAAGAAAACACACAAAGGCTGGATAACCTATTTGAGGGAATAATTGAGGAAAACCTGCCTGGTCTTGCTAGAGGTTTAGACATCTAGGTACAAGAAGCTCAATAAACACCTGGGAGATTGATTGCAAAGAGGCAATCACCAAGACACATAGTCATCATACTGGCCAAAGTCAGCATGACGGAGGAACTCCTGCAAGCCATGAAGTGAAAACAGCAAGTAAGTTACAAAGGAAAACCCATCAGGCTAACTATAGACTTCTCAAATGAGACCTTACAAGCCAAAAGGGATTGGGGC
>CAUYRT010004632.1:0-15193 GCA_963574885.1 Lepilemur ruficaudatus
AGATTTTTAAATGTAACAAGATAAGTCAACTTGAGTGGTAATATATTTTGGGAAATCAGCTCACTATAAATTGTGACTGTAAACATTATACTGTAAATGCTTTGTAGTTTTCCCCCAATAAAAAAGAAAAAAAAAAAAAACGCAGATCTGATCGAGCCAGCCTCTTCCGCTCCCTGCCCCTCGAACCATTTACATTATTTTCTGTTGGTCTGAGAACAAAGACAGAATTTCTTAATACAGCCTCAAGGTCCTGCATGTCTTGTCTCCCACACCCCCCAAAACTCTAACTACACTTCTTGCTACTAACTCCGTGGCTTACTAAGTGCTTTGAGTTCTTCAAATGCTCTGTGTTCCCTTCCACCACAGGGCGTTTGCATACTCTCTTCCTTCTGTCCAAAATGCCGTTCCAACCTTTCAGTTCTCATCGCAAGCATCACTCCCCCAAGGAAGTCTTTCCTGACATCTCTATACCCTCCACTCCTGTTCTGGGTCAGGCTTGATTTTTACAGACTGCGTTCCTTCTCTTCATTGGCATTTCTCTCACTTTGATGCCAAACTTTCATTGATGTGATTATCTGACTGTTACAGCTGTTCTTCCTAAAGGGCAACCCACCATCATCATCATCATCATCATCATCATCATCATCACCATCATCATCATCATCATCACCATCATCACCATCATCATCATCACTGCCATCATTCTCACTTCCACCGCTCCTTCCTGGCCGATGCCCAACCAAGACCCATTTCTCACTAGCACCAACCCTGCCTTCACCACAGCACATCTACAGATGTTTCACTGTAGTCGGGGTCAGCCAAGGATGTTCATACCCACCCCGTGTAAGATTTGGAGAAAAGTTTCTGTTTTGTTTTGCAGTCAGATATTTCCTCCCTCAGCACAGCTCAGCTAATTTGTTTGATCACGGCCTCAGCTGCATCCATCAATAATTAAGTGAAATATCTCACAGACTTGCATCTTTGGATTTTCTTTTTAATGCCTAGAGGGGGAAAGCATTTAATGAAACAGTCAAATAAAAGTCACTTATCCTTCAAAGATGAATTCCAAAGAAACTTTGAAGGAGCATCTGTAAGGTCACCAAGAAGAATAAAGTACTTAGGGAGGTGTGGTGATTGGAGCCACCGCCCCAGATTGTATATATTTAATAATACATTTAACTTCTTATAGAACAAAATGTGAAAAATAAATGCAGGGTGTTTTTTTGTGTGTGGGACATAAGATACTGTCACAAGGGAGTGTGTTTTTTTTTTTTTATCAAGGCTTTCTATGACTTTATTAAAATAATAGCTGTATTGGTCAAGATATGCTTCTGTACCAAATACTGTACATCTCCAAAAGTATATCCCAAATCTCACTGACTGAACACAATAAAAATTTATGCCTTACTCATGTCGTGATCTAATGCCAGTCAGGCAGCCCTCCCGCGTCCGGATCATGGGGTCTCCAGTGTTCCCAAGGCAGAGAAAGACAAGGATGGAGAAGTCACACTGGCTCTGACCTACACTGGCCTGAAAGCTGTCCACATCATTTCTGCTTTTGCTCTCACCTAACTCCGAGGATCACATTTTAGGTTTTAACAGGATCACACATGCTGCTGTGGAGGACAACGATAGGAGCCAGGGGACCAGTGAGGAAGCCACTGCAATCATTTAGGCAGAGGTGGTGCTGGTGGAGGCTGGCCAGTACCCCAGACTTTTCCTCCATTGGTTGACTTCCCTTACCAGGGACACCATCTGGCTTCTACCTGAGATAATACTCATTGTCCATTGTCCATTTCCTTTGGCCTCATTCCCAGCCTCTTCCCCACACTCAATGACCGGTGTGCCACCTGGGCTGTGTATTTGTGTCTGACTAAATGCCTAGCTTGACCAGCTCCGGAAGATGTCTTCCTTTGCATCTGCAGAACGGACTGTAAGTGCATCTCCTACATTTAAATTCAACGCCATAGATACTCTTTATTACGAATCCGCGCTATCCATGTGCACAGTGGAACGTGTTACATCGAACACCTAAGCCAACTCTAATTTGCTGAGTCCTGTGTTTACATATCACGTCTGAAGTCAAGCTGTTATCATCTTTATCATAGCTCAAAATGAGCTGATATAAAATCAGTCCTCCCATATGTCTCTGGTAATAAAACTTTCTTGGAATCATACAGTAATTCGGCCTCAATCATGAAGAACTCCTGCTGTGGCCTGCTGGGCGCTGGGACTAAGAAATCTTCCTTGTTTATCTGCATGCATTTTGCTCTCAGAGCAGAAAGTATTGCCTTTTAGCTGCACGCCCCATGGAAGAATGTCCAGCTTTTCTCTGTGTTGAGAGCCGGATCAATAGTGACAGTAAGTGATTAAACACAGCCTGGAGGTGCCAGGCGTGGGTCAGTTCATCACAGAGGGGGCACTCGGGGCGGCCGCTATAGAATAATACAAAGAAACATCCGTCTGAGAGAAGGCAGAGCAGGACTCTAGTTCTTGCTGTGCTGCTGAGTGACCCTGTGACTTTCCTTGTTGGCTCCTCCATTTTTTCATCTGTACTGTATGGAGATTAATCTGGAAACTTCTAAAGCCTCTTTCACCACTCAGATTCTGTTATTATATATACTCTTTACAAAACATATTAGGAGATGAATCAACTCTTCTGAATGTATTCTGAAATAAATAGATGGAATTACTTTTGAGGGAATATTATATGCCCACTAAAAGAGGTATTTTAAAAGAATAATTAATGACATGGATCATCATGTAAGGAAGAATTCCAAAAACAATATAATCTCAACTTTCTAAAAAAAAAATTTTAAAAATTGAGTAGGAAAAAAGTGACCAAAAATGAACAATTATTTCTGAACAACTTATGGATGATACTTTTTTTATTCCTAGTATTTTTTTCTATATTTTTCAAACTTTCTAAAATATATAAAAAATCCTTTGTCCTTTTCATTGCCTCTCAGATTTGGATCTTTGTCAAATGTTCAAACTTTGATCTTGCCTAGTAGTTCACAACCTATGCAGACCCAAGGCCTCCTTACCTTTTTATAACAAATATTTGTAAAGTCCCCATAATTATCATGAAATGAAATTCATAAATAATATAACCTAACTATACAGATAAGATAGATATAATGCTGTAACTTAATAAAGGAGAAATTATAAATAATGTACATTACAATAAAATAATATGAATTTTAAAATGTAAATGCTTAAACTTACCTGCATTGGACGTCACAGTGGAATCTCTCGATGCTCATATCCATCGACGGAAGCTTTGTGGATTTGGCAGCTTCCAGTATAGGCTGATCCAGGTAGGGGGACAGCAGTTTAAATACTGCTGTGATCCACATAATTGCTGGTGATAGGATTTTGCAAAAGAGGAAAAGCTGATAAAGTTCCAAAGAGAGAGAGTACAGGCTTCCCTTGATTTATACAATAGTTTCATATTTGGGAAAGTCATTGAATATTAAAATCCTTCAAAATACTTTGTGTTCCTGTGTAAGTGGATTTAGGTTCTAATCTCAGTTAACTGTAAACAAGTTTGTCATTTGGAATGGCATTTGAACGTGACACCAAAGGTGAGACAATTCTTCCTTAGACAGGACTGTCTTATTCATTGTGAGATACTTGCATCTCACCACCCCTGCCTTGTCTCCACCAAATGCTTACAGAACCCTCATTACTAGGACGGCCAAGAAATGCCCTCGTGTATTCTATAACTCCTTTTGGGGAAGCACCAACCCCAGTCAAGAAGCCCTGCTCCAGCCCAGTTCTGCATTTGTAGCCTCACTTCTTTCCACTGACCACTGATCCCCCGAATCCATTTCTTATTCCCCAAGTACAGCACGCTGTCTTATGTCCCCATACTTTGCACGTGCTGATTCATCTACCTGGGGTGTCCTACTTTCTTGGCTTCCTGCAAAAACGTCGTCCCACTTCATCAAATCTAAGATGCCTTTGACATCTAAAACACACCATTATTTCATTATTTATTATTCTAGGAAAGAAACAAATGGTGTCAAGAAACCTACAGTATGTTGCTGAATGTAAAATGCACCCCCATTTCTGAGATATAAAATGTGAAAAACAATGGGCATTTGGAATCAGTGGAATCTGATCTTTACCATTCAATGTCAAGCTGCCTTCGAAAGACTGAGTACTTAAGAAGTATTAATGTTAATATATAGGAATCCTTGCTCAAAGCCTGTGATCTAGTTTAAATACTGGCTCTACTACTTGGAAGAGTAGTGCGTCCCTTTTCCTAGATCGTAAAATGGGGATAAGGATTAGGTTTTTGAAGAATTAAGCAGCTTGATTCACGTAAAGCATCAAGCTCATGCTGGGCAGAGAGCAAGCCCTCAATGATGGTTATGCATTATTTATTGTTGCTAATAATGGGTGATTGTAATGTCACCTCTGCAGTGACCCTGCCTTGGATTCTCTCAATCAGAAGTTCCCCTTCCTTTCTGTGAGCTGTCCCAACAGTCACATTCAGACTCTGTTTCTGTTTTTGTTTCCTTACTTGGACATGAGGGCTTTGAGGGCAAGGTAGGGACCAGCCATCTCAGAAACATTCATGCCTGATGAAGAGACTGGCACACAGTAGGTCTTCAACAGCTTTTAAAGGCATCATAAAGCTGGGAGAAAATCTAGACCTTTGATTTTCAAACTCCCCTCCTTTATTTTTCTTAAACGGCAGAGTACGCTTCCAAAGAAATCTTCCGCAGAAGCCTATCGTGTGAAACAGAGGAGCTGTTTTGGTCCTGAAGGTTGGAACCCTCAACATTTTCCATGTACCATCCCCCCAAAATTAGTAGCCTTCAGGAGGTTCAATGGGGTCCCTAAAGATCTTTAAAGGAACATCTGGGGGGAAAGTTTGGCATTTGTGCACACGTGTGTGTGCACACACATGAGGCCCTGAAAGGGGAAATAACTTGCTCCATTTCAGAAATAGTGGCTGTCATCTGCTTGGCGTGACTCTGTGCCAGGCCCCGTGTAAGCTCTTCCCAGGCACGCTCTTCCGTAATCCTTGTGGAAGTCCCGTGCGGTAGGCATAGCATGTTTCCAATTCACAGAGGATAACACTGCCGACTAGCACACACAGCCAGTGCAGCAGAGCTGGGCTGTTATCCTGGGGTCCCTGAATCTGGACTCCCAAGTCTGAACTGATATAACTCAGATTCATTAAATCAGTGTCAGAACCAAGTCTGTAACCACCAGGCTTGTCTTTCAAGGTTGTGTGTCTTCTGTACCATAACTCCACTCAGCAGGTTTACTTAATGGTTTTTCTCATTCTGGGATTTAGATAAAACAGTATTAGTTCATTTTTCAGCAGCTTCTTAGTACTCCACAAAGCAGTGTTTGTTAAAAAGGAAGCTTTGCTGCCTATAATTTTAGCACCAAATAGCAAGCCAGGTTGGACAGAGAAAGGGAGAAGAAGTGAGATTTTATTAATGCATCAAGCCCAACTCTGTATTGGGATAAATTTCTGAAAAGTGAAATAGTTCTCTGATAAACCAGGCATCATGATAGTAGACATGTGGCTCCCCCAGATAAACAACCCAGCTCTGTTTTCTCTCCCAGGAGCAGTATAATGGTGCAGTTTTACATTTGATGGCTTCAAGTCAGGAAACCAAATGCTAGATTTTTGTTGAGTCTTTGTGGATTCGATCCCTTTATTTTGTTCTCTCCCCAGTGATGCATGGTCGTGAAAACAGAGAGAAGACGATGAAAATTGTAACCAGTAGCTTAGTCAATATGCAAGTCATTTCTCCTTATTTTCTTTCAAAAAATGGCATTGCAAATTTGCCAATTTATTTTTTTTTTCCAAGGCGGTGAAAGCCAAACTATCTGTTAAGAAATGTGTGTAGCTGCCAAGACCCTGCTGAGCGGCGCCCAACATCTGGAATTCAAACTGTTGCAAATATGAGGAGTGAAAAAGCTATTCTCCTGCTGTTCACGGCAGATAAAGCAATGCTCATTAAGGCTCAGAGTGATGTCCAGGGATTCAATTTGACTGTTAGAATGCCTATCGTCTTGTAGAAGCCTGGTCTCACCGTCCTGAAATCTCAAAAAGGAGCCCCAGATGCTGTTGGAAATGGTGGGGATGTTTCCCTCTGTATATCCTTTTTCAATTAAGGGCGCTTTTATTTAAACACACGGCCATTTGATATACCACAAATGTTTGCTTACCCAGAACTCAACCAAACAAAAATGTCTAGTTAGTCCAGCAATTGGTGTCCATAAGGATGAGCCTGTTATAATACCTTTAAGTTTCCTTTGAATCATCAGAGAAAGATTAAATTCTGTTGAGTATGTTTTTAGTATTTTTTTTTACTTGTATCTGAATTATTTCATACATTTTAACTAGGTCAGTCCGGGATGGCAAATGCTACCTTCCAGCCTACTGTCAGCCTGCCCTCTGTCCAGGTGCCCGGGTCATTCCGAACTGGTAATGTGACTCCCCCGGCTCTCGTTCCTGGTCTACCCTCCGGCAAGTCCTGAAAACTTGGTGAAACTGACGCTAAAATATGGAATAATACGAATTTGCCATTAAATTAACTGATGCATTTTTGTAAAAAGAACGCTCCGTTAGCAGCTGGGTCAACAGGATTCTGGTCGTCTTATGAAAAGCTGCACCGAGTGCAATGTGTTTCCATGCGCTCCCGATGTCTTTAACGGGATCGTAGGTGCTTTCTGCGGTGTGTGTAAAGCTGACCAACAACTAAGCAGCCTGCTGGTGAACGTAGGCACTGTCAGTGAGTATATTAACAATCCATAGATTTCAAAGGGTTACAATGTGAGTAAATAATTTATAATTATAAAAATTATAATTACTTCATACTTGCTAATTCATCTATATGAATTAGCAAGAGATCGTATCATAATTAATAGCAATAGCCAACACGTAGAAAGTATGTGTTATACTTATGCAACTCCATATGTTATTTTTTAATGGACTGTACATATTATAAAATGTGTAGATAAGTATATAATTCAATGCATACATTTATATAAGCCTCAAACCTATCAGCTTATCAAGGTACAGACTATTTCCATCTCCCCCCAAAATTGTGCCTCTTCCCAGTAATCACTGCCCTCCCACTTCTGTCTGACAAGAATAACCATTGTCTGGCTTCTGCCACCATTGGTGAGTTCTGCTTGTTTACAACTTTCTGTCAGTGAAATCACACAATTTTTACTCTTTTGTGTCCGGCTTCTTTCCCTCAGCAAAATGTTTTGTTTTTGAGATAAAACGTGTGATTGCACGTAACACTAGTTTGTTCCTTTTTCATTGCCTATTAGTATTTCATTATATGAACTGGTTTATCTATTTTCCTACTGATGGACATTTGCGTTGTCTCCAGTTTGGGGCTATTGCGAATAAACCTGCTGTGTGAACATTAATGTGCAAAGCTTTCTGTGAATATATGTCTCCATTTCTGTTGGGTAAATATATAGGAATAGAGTTACTGGGTCATATGGTAGAGGCACATATAAATTTATAAGAAATTTGTGGACACATTTCCCAAATGGTCAAACTACTTTCCCTTCTGCAATGCCAGTGTGTAAGAGTTCCAGATGCTCCACATCCTTGCCAATATATGATGATGTCATTTTTGGGTTTTTTTTAGCTTTAGCCATCGTAGTGTATGTGCAATGGTATCTTACTGTGCCTGTAATTTGCCTTTCCCTAATGACTATTAAGAATAAGCAAGTTTTCATTGCTTATTGCCATTTACATATTTTTCTTTTTAGTTATGTTGAAGTCTTTTCTCATCTTTTAATTGGGTTGATTGTCTTTTTGTTACTGACTTGTAGGAATACAGCTGGATATAGGACCCAAGCCTATTGTTGTATATAAACTTTACAGTTATTTTCTGCCAGGCTGGTCCTGCCCTATTTATTTTCTTTCTGGTATTAGTATCTTTTAATGAGTAAAAGTCTTTCATTTTTGTGAAGCCTAACGTATAATTTTTACATCCTGTCTTAGAAGTTTTTGCCTATTCAAGGTTCTTTTGGTGTTCTAACTAAAAAATCTTTGACTACTTCTAGGTTACAAATTTTTTTGTTGTTTGTTTTTTTCCGGAAGCTTCATAATTTTAGTTTTCACATTATCTGGTTGGCCCAATCACCATTTGTTGGAATTACTTTCCTTTTCTTAAGGAATTGTCTTGGCGCCTTTGCAAAAATCAGTTGACAAGTACATGTGGATCTATTTCTGAAATTTCTATTGTTTCAATAATCTATTTGTCTATTCTTATGCAAATACCACACTAAATCTAGCTTTATTATAGAGGTGTCCATCTTTCAATTTTATTCTTCTTGATAAAATTGCTTTACTTTTCCAGGTTCTTTTTATTTTCATATAAATTTTCTAATCAGATTGTCAATTTCTATGAAATTTCTTACAGTTTTGATTGGGATTGCATTTAATTTATAGATAAATTTTAGAGAATGTTCCTCTTAACTATATTGTCTTTATATCGATGAACATGGCACACTTTGCCCTTATTTAGATGCTGTTCCTCTCAGCATTGTTTGGTGTACAACTCTTGCATATCTGCCGTTAAATTTATCTTCAGGATTTTATGTTTATCGATGTTATTATAAATGTTATTGCTGTTAAATTTATTTTTCAATTCTCCTTTGCTAGTATTAGAAATATAATTAATTTTTGTAGATTGGCATAGGGTCTTGTGACCATGCCTAATTTACCTATTAGTTCTAATTGTTGTTTTTAGACTCCTTAAAGTTTTCTACGTACACGAAATTATCATTGCAAATAAAGACAGTATTACTTCTTTATTTTCAAGCATTGTGACTTGTATTTCTTTTTCTTCCCTTATTGCACTGGTCAGGGTCTTTAGTACAATGTTGCTTAGAAGTGATAAAAACAGACATCCTTGATTTCTTCCTGATTTTAAGGGCCAACATTCAGGTTTTCACCATTCAGTATACTCTTTTCTACAAGTTTCTTACAAATGCCTTTTATCAGATTGTGAAAACTTCCTTCTATTCCTACTTTGTTGAGAATTGTTTCATGAATAGGTTTTGAATTTTGTGAAATACTTTTACGCATCTATTGATACATTTTTTTCTTCATTGCATTAATGTGGCAAATTGCATTGATTTTGGAATGGTGAAATAATCATGCATTTTTGAAATAAACTCCACTTGGTCATGATGTTTTTATTATTCTTTTTTCACATTGCTGAATCTGATTTTGTCATACTTTATTAAAATGTTCTACAGATATTTCCATATAGAATACTGACCTATAAGTTTTCATTTCTTACGACGTCTTCATATGGTTTTGTTATGAAGGATATGCTAACCTCTTAAAATCAGCTGCAACATGTTCTTTTCTTGTCCATTTTCTGCAAATGTTTGAGTTAGATTGGTATTATTTCATCTTTAAATGTTGTTAGAATTCACCAGTGAAGCCATTTGGTCTAGAGGATTTGTTTTGGGGAAGATTGTCATTATGAACTCAATTTTTTAACAGATGTAGGACTATTCAGATTTTTCCGTTTCATGTCCATTATACTAAATTATGTCACTTAAGGAATTTGGATATTTCATATAAATTGTTATATTTATTGGCGTGAAGTTAATTATAATATACCTGTATTAGCCTTGAGATGTCCATAGATTTCACCATAATTTACCCTCTTCATTTTTAATTTTGAGAACTTTTTTCTTTTTTACTGATTAGAACTATTTTTTATTTTGCCATTTTTGCAATTGTTATCCATTTTCCATTTTAAATTTCAACTATTGTCTTCAACCGTTTTTCTTTCTACTTCTATTTTAATTTGCTCTTTTTCTAATTTAATTGGAAAATTCAATTATGATTTAAAAATTTTTCTCTTTTGTAATATTTATATTTACCTTCTTAATTTTTCCTCAAAGGACTACAGTAGATGTATTCCAAAAATTTTGATATATTCTGTTCTCATTCTCTTAGAGTTCAAAATAGTTTCTCATTTCTCTTGTGATTTCTTCTATAATTCATGGGTTATTTAGAAGTTTGCCATTAAATTTCTATATGTTTATTGATGTTTTTCAGATATATTTTGTTATTGGCCTTCAATTTAATTCTGTTATGATTAGAGAACATATTCTGTATAATTTCAGTCCTTTGATATTTATTAAGACTGTGTTATGGCCAATCTATGGACTATCTCAATGAATATTTTATATGCATTTGAAAAGAATATCTGTTCTTCAGTTGTTGGTTTTAGTGTTCTATAATTACTCAAGAGGTTATATCAGTTGTTGGAATTGTTCATAATTGCTTGATGATCCTTGCTGATTTTCTGTATATTTCTTCTATCTATTTCTGAGAGAGGAATATGAAAATCTGTAACTCTGTGAATTTATCTATTCTCTACTGATTTCCATTAATTTTTGCTTTATGTAATTTGAAGTTTTGTTATTAGTGACATATACATTGTTTGTTCTGTCGTCATTATGAATTGACGCATATTACAATAAAATGTCCTTCTTTATCTCTGGTATTAATCTTGAAGTAAGATTAAGACTTGAAGTCTACTTTGTCCAATATTAATATATTAGCCATTTAGCATTCTTAGGATTAGCACTTGCATAATATATTTTTTTCCATTCTTTTACTTTGTCTGGTTTCTTAATATTTAAAATGTCTCCTATAAAGAACATAGAGTTGGGTCTTTTTAAAAAATCAATTCTAATCATCTTTGCCTTTTGTTTGGTGTGCTCAGTTCATTTACATTCATTTAATGTAATTATTGATATGGTTAGCTTTATATCTACCAACCTGCTTCATTTTCTATTTTTCTCAACTTCCTTTTGTTTCCTTTTCTTCCATTTCTACCTTATTTTGGATTTAAAACATACTTTCTTATTTGTATTTATCTTTTCTGTTGGCTTCTTCACTATACTTTTTTGTTTTTTAAAGGATTACTCAAGGAATTACAATAAATATCATAAGCTTCTTATAATCTGCTCTGTATTAATATTATGCCACATCAAATATAATGTAAAAACCTCACAGAAGTATACTCCCGTTTCTCCCCTTCGCATTTCTTGTGCTAGTTTTAATATATATTTTCCTTTTACCAGTGTTCCATACAACTTGTCCAGTGTTTATGATTACAGGGTAAGCCTGATACCCATGACTTTATCATGGCCAGCCCCAGAAGTCTCTCCATGTTATCAAAGACAATAGAAAAATGGTTCTTACACACAAAAATTATTTAACATCATATATCAGAAGTTGTGGTAGGTTCTGGATATTCAAAGTCATATATGACATTGTCCCTGACCTCAAGCTCACTCTTTAGAGGGAGAGAGAGAAATATGAACAAATAACTGTACTACATTGTGATGTGTATTATATAAGACCTAGCCACAATAGGTCATGGTCCGGGGTTGGTACTTCTTTTAGGTCATAGATCCCTCTGGCATGTAAAAGATGTCCGGTGCAACCAGCACTTCCAGAGGGTACGTGTTGGGAGACAGGAACAGAGTGTTCATGATAGGAGAAAGTATTAGTTGAGAAACATGGTTTCAGAGAGTTTATTGAATGACTTAGATGTCTTCAATTGGGACTTTATCCAATGAATACAGGGAAGACTACTGGATATATAGAATCAAGCAAATGACTTGTCCAGAACTTTTTAAAGGAAGATTACTTTGGTGGGAAGATAATTAAAATACTATTAGTTCTAGAATTTTTGAACAAGAAGGCATTGCAAACAACAACAACATTGACATTGTCAGGGTAACATCTCAAAGAACGTGGTCCCCTTGCTTCAGAAAAATAGCATTATTTTAATGCAGTATTCCACAAATGTCATATCTTCTCCCTAGAATTAATGTATTTTTTATTTCAGCATATTATGGAGGTACAAATGTTTAGGTTACATGTGTTGCCTTTCCTCCCCTCCCCCCACACCGGAGTCAGAGCTTCAAGCATGTGCATCCCCCAGATGGTGCGTATTGCACTTATTATGTATGTATATACCCATCCCCTCCCCCCACTCCCATCTGCCTGATACCTGATAAATGTTATTCCTGTATGTCCACTTAGGTGTTGATCAGTTAATACTAATTTGTTGGTGAGTACATGTGGTGTTTATTTTTCCTTTCTTGGGATACTTCACTTAGTAGAATAGGTTTCAGCTCTATCTAGAAAAATACAAGAGGTGCTATATCACTATTGTTTCTTATAGCTTAATAGTATTCCATGGTATACATGTACCACATTTTATTAATCCACTCATGTATTGATGGGCACTTGGATTGTTTCCACATATTTGCAATTATTAAAGCTTTTTAATTTGATCAGGTTCCATTTATTTTTGTTGATGCTGTGATTACCTTTGGGGTCTTCTTAATAAATTCTTTGCCTAGGCCAATGTCTAGAAGAGCATTTCCAACATTTTCCTCTAGAATTCTAATAGTTTCACACCTTAGGTTTAAGTCTGTTACCCAGTGTGAGTTGATTTTTGTGAGAGGTGAAAATAGGCATAGACAGGGCTTACCTAAAAATGATACAGGCCATATATGACAAACCCACAGCCAACATCATACTGAATGGGGAAAAATTGAAAGTATTCCCACTTAGAACTAGAACAAGGCAAGGTTGCCCACTATCTCCACTTCTATTCAACATAGTGCTAGAAGTCCCTGTTATAGCAATCAGACAAGAGAGCAGAATTAAGTGCATCCAAATGGGGGCAGAAGAAATCAAACTCTCACTCTTTGCTGATGATATGATACTATATCTAGAAAACCCCAAGGATTCAACCAAGAGAATCCTTGAATTGATAAATGAATTCAGTAAAGTCTCAGTGCATACAAAATCAATACACACAAATCAGAGGCATTCACATACTCTAGTAACAGCCAAACTAAGAACCAAATCAAAGACTCAATTCCCTTCAAAATAGCAATGAAGAAAATAAAGTACCGAGGAATATATTTAACTAAGGAGGTAAAAGACCTCTACGGGAGAACTATGAAACACTGAGGAAGGAAACAGCAGAGGACGTAAACAGGTGGAAGACCATACCATGCTCACGGGTCAGCAGAATCAACGTTGTTAAAATGTCTATACTACCCAAAGTGATCTACAGTGTCAAGGTGATCCCTATTAAAATACCATCATCATTTTTCACAGATATAGAAAAAATAATCTTACACTTCATATGGAACCAGAGAAGACCCCATATAGCAAAAGCAATCCTAGGCAATAAAAACAAAATGGGAGGTATAAATTTAAAAGACTTCAAACTATACTACAAGGCTATAGTAATTAAAACAGCTTGGGACTGGCACAAGAACAGAGACATTGACCAGAGGAACAGAATAGAGAACCCAGATATAAAACTATCCTCATATAGCCATCTAATCTTTGACAAAGCAGACAAAGACATACACTAGGGAAAAGAATCCTTATTTAATAAATGGTTCTGGGAAAACTGGATAGCCACATGTAAAATTAATGTCTTGATAATTTTATTGAGCACAGCTATATTTATTATCTCATTTTACTTATCCAATAATGAAATAAAACATCAGAAATAAAATATCTTATATTCTCATTTCTATTTTCCAAATGGGGTTGAGACGTGGAGAAATAACATCAGCAAATTGAATTTGCAGATCAGAATTTATTAATATTTTCTATCTGGTCCAATTTTCTTAAAAATGGAGCACAGATTGCTTCCGAATTTTATACATTTAGGCTTCATATAATACAGATCAATTTTAAGAATATCTACATTTATAATATGATAGGAAAAAGAAATATAATTTATAAACATTAGAATGCAGAAGATAAAATTATAATTATTTTCAATCTTTGTTCTTCTTCCTAAAAACACAAGTGAGAAAAAAATTGAACCTACAATAAATAAGTTCCATTAAATGGCCAGGAAAATAAATTTACAAAAATCAATAGCTTTTCTATGTGCTAAAAAAATTGTCAGTTAGAAAATACAATGCAATATAAGATCCTATTCACAGTAATAAGACACACACAAAAAAATAGAAACAGAAAAGAGTAATACCTAGAAACAAATTTAAGAAAAATGCAGGGCCAAATTAAAAAAAAAAAAAAAAACAAAACTTTTTAGAGGAACATAAAATAAAACAAAAATAAAGAAAAGTCATGTTTATTGAATGAATGCAAATTAAAATGAGATAATACTTATCTGGAAGAGATAACCCATCAGCTTCTACTCATTACAACCTCAGCTGCTTAGTATAGCAATGGCCATTCACTTAGCAAAGTCCCCCGGTAAGGAGATACAGCACTAGCAAGTTTGTTAACAAGCAAACTTTCTTTACATTGTTGATATAATGTCAATTTTATCTGATATGAGAATGGCTACACCTGCTTTCTTTTGGTTTCCATTTGCATGGAATATTTTTTTTTTCCATCCCTTAACCTTGAGTTTATAAGAGTCCTTGTGGGTTAGATGTGTTTCCTGGAGACAGCAGATACTTGGCTTGTATTTTTTTTTTTTTTTTATCCATTCGGCCAGCCTATGTCTCTTGAATGGGGAATTCAAACCATTCACATTGATCAATAGAACTGGAATATGGGATACTGTTCTGTTCATCCTGTTGAACAGGATGAACAGAACAGTATCCATTTTATCTCTTGTGCTTCATTTTATCTCTTGTGCTATTGTTTTATTTGAGCACTGAGAGTTAGTTATTGGGTGATTTCACACAGGTGGGTGACCGTTGAGCTGATCTATGTATAATGTAGTTCTGAGTATTTCCTGCAGGGCAGGTCTGGTCTTGACAAATTCCCTCAGTGTTTGCATGTCTGGAAAAGTTTTTATTTCTCCTTCATTTATGACACTTAGTTTTGAAGGATACAGAATTCTAGGCTGGCAAAAAAAAAAAAAAGGGAAACTTGTGGGACAAAGGGATCAGAAGTCGTGAGCTTTAGAAGGGACCCTACCAACAGGATAGTTGACCTTTACTGTAAGTCTCTCTCAAACAAAGGATTAAGACCTTGTATGTCCAGCAATTTTTCCATGGAAACACAAGACAGAGAATTTTAAAAACTGCAACCCTGGTCTGTATGATAACAATTTGTAAGATGTATTTTTATGTGCACCAACAGGAAATATTATTGCACGCAGTGGCTACATGGTTGCTGTTGCCACTGCTGTTGCTA
>CAUYRT010004633.1:0-16041 GCA_963574885.1 Lepilemur ruficaudatus
GAAGGGAAGGGAAGGGAAGGGAAGGGAAGGGAAGGGAAGGGAAGGGAAGGGAAGGGAGAAGGAAAGGAAAAGGCCCAACCATCTAACCAACCAAACAAACCAAAAACCCTGTTATGGAGCCACAAATACAGCCACATCTAATTATAAAGCCAGACCCACCATGATGTACTTGCCTTGAGAAAGAAATGGACAAAAGAATTTCTGAAATTACAAATGCCTCTATCCCTGAATGGTGAGAGACTCTACATTGCTTGTTTCATTTCCTTGGCATTGGGAGCATCAATATGATTTCAGCTTTTATACCACTAGGCAAATCAGTGACTGCTGCCCATCTTGATCTGAAAGTCTGCCACACGGCTGCTCTGTATCCTCCAACTTCCCAGAGGCCTGGGTACAGAAATATGTGTTTTGAAAGTGGCTGCCATTTGGACCCTGGGGCAACTGGGGTTTGTCTAGGATAGATTCCCCAACAGTATCTTCCCTGAGTGCCTTTATGTCTTTACTGTGCATCTTGGCTTCCTGCCACCATGAATACTGAATATCACAGTTCCTCTGAATAGCATAAATTGAGCTGAAGTTGATTTAAATTTCATGCAGAAAACAGCTTTGCTTCAAACTATAACCATTTTTTATGTTATAAAAATCCATGAAGATATAAACTTTTTGTCCTTCCTACCCAAGACACACAAACTCTTTCTAGCAGATGGAAAGGCAGATTATTTCAATTAAGAGGCTGTCACTGACAATTGTAAGCAACCTTCCTTCAAAGTTCATGGCAGTAGTGCACTTCTAAATTTCTTAGTGATTCTGTCAGGATCTAATTTTCAAGGTACGGTTACCATAGTAGCAACCTGGGATTTTAATCCAGTAGTAAAGGGCAAGACAGGCCACCAGTTTCAGGTCCTCTTCAATATGAAAATAAAAAAGCACTGCAAAAAAGCATGAAGATAAAAGGTGGACCTAACCCCAAATTCCATTCTCTAAGACAGTAAGATTGTAAAAAGTATATGATTTTTCTAAAGTTTTCAAATTCTTCTACAAGTGCTCAAACTGTCATTGAATTGAAAAATAATTCCTTGAGTATAAGTGAGTGATAAAATGCACTCACTCTTCTGAACATGCTGAATCATCCAGAAACATGCTGGGGATATCTAGTTAGTTGAAGAATGGCACACATAGTTATTGATTTTACGTCTATCACTCTCTGACAGCACTGGAGTTGATCTTCTGATTCAAACCACATAGACACAACACTTTTGAGAAATACAGGTAAATATTAGCAAAAAGAGCACTCAACTAGGAGTCGAGAAGCTTGGGACTGAGCATTTCCAACATTACTAGCTGTGTGAGCCACCTCACTTAAGCCACATGAATGTGACTTTCCTCACTTCTAACATGGAGAGAGAACCAATGTGAGTAGTTAACTGCAAAGCCCACTCATGAGCTCATCTGTTGACAACATAATTCACTAAGAAGTCTGAGTAATATATCATCTCCATTTTATTATAGGAAGAAACAAAGGCTCAGAACAGAGCTCAGTGAATTCATCAAGTCACATGACAGGGAAGTGAGAGAGCTGGGATTTCAGTCACCCAGAAATGGAGGCCTCACATCTGTGGCCTCTCTAGAACAATAATAGCTCCCTTCCCTGCCTCCTGGCTCCTAGAATTGAGTAAAGATCAAATGGAACAAATCTAACAATATGTATGGAAAACACATGATGCCATAGAACTAGAAAGTATTATTATTATTAATGTTATTTTGTTATTTTTCTCTGTACTTAACAATTAATAAAATGAAAACATATGTGGGTAAAATAGATATAGTATAAAAAATTTGAGTTTTGTAATCCAAGAATCCAGGAGTGAAATTCCAGCTCTCTCAGCAACTAGCTATGTGATCTTGAGCAAGTCATTTAACTACCCTGAGATGAAATTTCCTCCTCCACAAAATTGGTTTAAGTTTATTAACCTCACAGAGATGTTATAAGGACCTAAGCTGACTAAACAAGTGAACCAGTGAAATGGCACAGTGCAAGGAGTGCCAGGCAGGCCTGACTCCCAATGTGTGGTAATAGGCGTTTGTGTGATACTCTCTCTCAGCCCTTGAGAGGACAATCTGGAAGTGATGATGGTGATGATATCCATCTCACAACGCTGTAGTGAGAGTGAAATAGCTGATTCTTGTAAAACGTTTGCCACAGTGTCCAGCATATAGTGAGTGCCTAGAAGTGGTGGCTATAATTACCCAAGTGCTTTGCTCACATACAATTGATTTACTTCCTTTCACTCTGTACCATATATGAAAATAATTTTGGAGAAACCAAAATGATCCTTTCAATTTCTAGATAACCCAGATAATTTATAGATATGATGAGCATGAGGTACTTTTAAAAGGATTTTTCTTTTGAAAATCTAGAAATATTCCATGTAGTTACAATATTGAAATATCTATCTGGGATTTTTTTTAAGAAATGGACTTCTTATGCAGAAACAAGTATCTTCTTATGCAGAAATTAGGCAATGGGGCTGGCAGAGTTATAGGTTGCTAATTCATTACCTTCCACTTCTCTCTAGATACCTTTCTCTCCCTCATTGCTCTCTCTCAGACACCCTGGAACCTCAGACAAGGACAAGACGGTGCACTAAGCGGTTTTACTGGTAGATACTGGGTGCCAATATCCCACAGGGTAGCAAAGAAAATAAATTGTATTTACTTGGTTTTCAGAAGGCCTACCCCAACCCCACCCTACTTCATTCCACCCCCTCTGTCCCAGTCTTGGCAGCATATTTGCAGATGTCAATAACATAGCTTTGAGACCTTTTCCTTTTTTGGTCCTCATTGTTAAAGCAGATGGATGAACCACAAAGAAAGGCACTTGTCAGATTTTTCAACTGATTTTACAGCTGTAATTGTGCATGCATCTGCTTTATTCCACCAACACTGCTCCCCACTCAAAGCTCATAGAAGAGCTTTTAGCAACTCTGAGAAGGTGTCAAGTGCAGACCATTTAAACATAACATTCCCAATAACGTAATTGTGGTAAAGGATCTGGCTGTTTGTGACATATTTGATAGGATGGAAAACCAGAATGAATAGTTTAAAAGCAGAGTGGATATTTTTTCTCATCTACTCCAGTCTCAGTTGGTTTTTTGTTGTTTGTTTGTTTCTTTTTAATTTCTAGGAATGATCCATGGAACTTGTCTACACTGCTGCTATATTTTCTTCACTTGGGCCTAGAAGACTCGTCAGGGCTCTGATGAGTTCTGGCCCTGCAACCATCTGGGGAATCTGGGGACAAGGTAGCATGTTCTAATCGTGTAGAATCCTGGCTTCTAGTTCCAGCTTCACCATTCCTTAGGTGGGGGATTTTAGGCAAATATCTTCTTCTCCCTATATCTGGTTTCTTTTCATCCAGCTATCTAACAGGATTGCTGTGCTACTCACATAAAGCTAATGCACTGTGTGAAAGTGCTTCAAAATTATCATTCACTATGCACGTGAAAAGTAACCCTGATCACAGAATTTTAAAATCTAATGAATGAAAAAAGAGCGTATACATGTGCATGTTCATCTCATTAGATCAGACAGCAGTAGAAGGACCTAACATTACTGGATATAGAGCATGTGTATGCACATGTGTGTGCATGGGTGTGTTATCACAACATTACATTTAATTATACAACTGAAATTATTTTAACTTTGGTTCCTTGCTTATTAACTTCAGTGCCTTCCACCCGGATTATCTGCTTCATCCCTAGTTACTGTTCAAAATGCTGAGGAAAAACTCAGAAATACGCCATTGTAGTTGATAACAGATGGGAATATTTTAAAAAATTATTCTACCATGAGGATATAAACCCACTTTCCAATTACCAAACAAGTTGGTAAGCATGAAAAGTGATAGATGAATCTCTCATAAAAACAAACCCAAATATTAGTTTTCTCTTCCTTTCACTTTAATATGACAAAACAGAAATTTCTGGAGACAGTGTTGCTCCTATCATATACCATCACAATCAATCTTATATGGCTTTTTTGTGATGGTATAAGTCCCTTGCAGGCATGGATCCTTCAGCCTCACTAAAGGGAACATTCTACAGTCCTAGTGACATAATCCAATTGCAGGCCCTGAGCTGAGGATAGATCTATCTTCACAGTGGCCACATCACTATGTGTAGTATATGCAAAACCTAACTCCATAATAATAATCAGACCTAACACTTTACCTGATTTAAACTAAATGGCAGGTAGCATTTTGGCCTGCATTGTGGTTAGTCCACTTTGGCCTAATGCCTGGGCAAGATCATACCTGACTTCAAACTAGTAGAGCCATATCCAAAGTGCCCATGTGTTGGCTTTAGTGTAAGTTAAGAGCATGTGCTCTGGAGTCAGTTCTGTTCTGGCTCAACCCTTTGCTACTTTGGCACTTTGATGGACTTATGTGACATCTCTGAACTTTGGTTTCTGTTTTCTGTGGACTAACATGATGATGAACCCCATGGTCTTGTTGAGAAACAGTGCATGGGAAGTGCCAGGCACATAGTAGGCACTCAATAAGTATGAGTTATTGGTGTCATCAATGCATGTCTAACCTTCACTATACTCCTTGAGAGAAGGGCGTGCAGTGTTCCACCCTGAGTTACCAAAGTGTCTAGCCCAGAGCCTTACCCACAACAGGAGCTGAATGCATATTTGTTGAAAAGAGTGAAAACCTGAATGAATGAATGAATGAACAAATGTCAATAGATATGCATGCAAGTCAGGTAGAAAAGAAGAGATACTTGACTTTTCCTTGAGAAAGAGAGAAAGATATTTGCTCCTAATTACAGAGGTGTCTCAAAAGCCACCTGAAAAGTACGAATCCTATAATAGACATGGGCCTATGACAAACATCACAAAAACCAAATCTGTTCTTTCAACTATGCTAGCTGAGCAAAAACATCTATGTTTTCAGCTTATGTAATGTAAGTGGAAATCTACAGCTCCCTTTGAAGGAGCCCCTTTTTTCAGTCTTGGCACCCATCAAGACCAGGCAGCTTGTTGGATGCGAACATTCCAAACGCCAATATTGCTTGTTGTCACATTAGCCAATATACAATCCTCAACATAAAATCCACTTGATGTGATTACTCTTCTTAAGGACCTCATGCTGATTCATTTCAAACTGTGAATTACCTTTAATTCACAGCTTGAATAGGCTGCCAGATTTTGTTTTCTCTTCCCAGGTGGCTGTCCCTGATGAGGTAGAGAACTTCCAAAAATATATTAAGTCCTTAGGAAAAGTTGGCAAGCTGAGACACAGGGCATACAGGATGGGTTAAAAGCAAGAGTTGCCATACTTCTTTTTAATTTTTTGAATTTTGTTTGTATTTATTTATTTTTAATTTTTTATTTAGCATACTCCTTGATTTAAAAACCAGAATGGCTGCAACTAGTGAAAGTCACCAACATTACCAGTTTATCAGCAGAGTTAGCTTAGCTTTTGTAAGCCTCAAACTGATTAGCAATATTTCTAAATTCCAAGTACCAAATCATGTATTCTGATTAAGAATTAATCTGATTAAGAAAATAACAGTCATTTTTTTCCTGCCGCATTACACAGTCACTTTGCTACTAAAATTGCATCTAAGTAGCAGACCAAACATCTATTTGGGGAAGAATATATGAAATTACTGGAGAGTGGGTTATTGCTCTGCAATAAGGCATGGCGATTCTTAAATCTCAAGTCAAAATCTCAAAGGAAATGTTTTCAATGATGAAACTTTTGTTGCGAGGATGGTCAGGGTTGTACCGAATGTGAGCAGGTTTTCTTAGTAAAAAATTTTTGAAATTCATCTAAGAAATAATGCAATGCTTGTATCAGTTATAGCAATTTGGAAAACATTTTCATGATCTTTCTATTCTCTATGGTAATGAAATCTTCATAACACTTAGAGAAAACTTTAAAGATAATGATATTTTAGTTAAATAAAGCAATTTTTATCCAGTTTTGTATCATCCAAAACAGAGAGATATAATTTGTTGTGGGGCTACTTCCCACCAACTTCAGCTCCATGAATCTTCTTAAAGGTTGTGTCCAGGTACAAAAGGCCAAATTCAGCAAACCAAATCCCATGAGGAAGGACAGCTGAGTGGGAAGAGAAGGGGCTTTGAACCAAGAGGGCCCTCAGCCTGCATTCAAACTTTCCCACCAAGGAGAAGCGTGATGGCTCTTCTTCATGTTTGTAGCCAAAGTGTCCATTCAGGATAAGTGGGCATGATTGGTTTGTCTTCCCACTGGACTGTGCACACTTCAGGGGAGGGATTGTAGTCTAGCTTTGTTTTTATTGTCCATAAAATGGGAGTAATTTGGAGCACCTCCAGGATAGTTGGCAAACTTAACAGGACAATGTATGTGTAAAAGCACGGGGTACCTAACCTGACACCTATGCTCAATAGCACAATGATTATTGTCTGCGACTTCTACCACTCCTGTGATAGTATTGATATAATGCCCTTTCTTCCTAAGCAGTGCTACATTCAAGGATTTGTCCATACCAACCACCCACAGGTAAACTCAGGCTGGCCACAACCAGTCTGTCTCTGTAAGGTCTTTCTTTTATATACTCTCTGGATCTATGGCCGAGATGTTTTCAAACATGTAGCTAATACAATAAGTGGGGAAACTAGTTTTATGACAGGGAAAATTGGCATTATGGCTACATTTGCCTTTATATTGCTCTTTTTTATTTCAGCATATTATGGGGGCACAAATGTTTGGGTTACGTGTGTTGCCCTTCCTTCCTTTCCCCCGGAGTCAGAGCTTCAAGCGTGTCCATCCCCCAGATGGTGCGCATCACACTCATTATATGTGTATACACACATCCCCTCCTCCCCCCTCCCATCTGCCCAACACCTGATAAATGTTATTCCTGTATGTCCACTTAGGTGTTGATCAGTGAAATCAATTTGCTGGTGAGTACATGTGGTGCTTATTTTTCCATTCTTGGGATACTTCACTTAGAAGAATGGGTTCCAGCTCAATCCAGGAAAATACAAGAGGTGCTATATCACTGTTCTTTCTTATAGCTGAATAGTATTCCCTGGTATACATATACCACATTTTATTAATCCACTCATGTATTGATGAGCACTTGGGTTGTTTCCACAGCTTTGCAATTGTGAATTGTGCTGCTATAAACATTCAAGTGCAGGTGTCTTTTTTATAGAGTGTCTTTTGTTCTTTTGGATAGATACCCAGTAATGGGATTACTGGATCAAATGGTAAATCTACTTGATTCGCTTTAAGATATCTCCATATTTCTTTCCACAGAGGTTGAACTAGTTTGCAGTCCCACCAGCAATGTAGGAGTGTTCCTATCTCTCCACATCCATGCAAACATTTATTGTTCTTGGACTTTTTAATGCAGGCCATTCTCACTGGAGATAAGTGATATCTCATTGTGGTTTTCATTTGCATTTCCCTGATGATTAGAGATGTTGAGCATTTTTTTTCATGTGTTTGTTAGCCATTCTATCTTCTTTTGAAAAGTTTCTGTTCATTTCCTTTGCCCACTTTTTGATAGGGTTGCTTGATTTTTTCTTGCTGATTTTCCTGAGTTCTAAATAGATTCTTGTTATCAGCCCCTTATCAGATGTGTAGCTTGAGAAAATTTTCTCCCATTCTGTAGGTTGTCTGATTGCTCTCGTGACAGTTTCTTTGGCTGTGCAGAAGCTTTTTAACTTGATCAGGTCCCATTTATTTATTTTTGTTGTTGCTGTGATTGCCTTTGGGGTCTTCTTCACAAATTCTTTGACTAAGCCCATGTCTAGAGGAGTATTTCCAACGTTTTCCTCTAGAATTCTAATAGTTTCACACCTTAGGTTTAAGTCTGTTACTCAACCTGTGTTGATTTTTGTGAGAGATGAAAGGTGTGGATCCTGTTTCAGTCTTCTACATGTGGCTATCCAGTTTTCCCAGCACCATTTATCGAATAAGGATTCTGTCCCCCAGTGTATGTTTTTGTCTGCTTTGTCAAAGATTAGATGGCTATATGTGGATGGTTTTATATCTGAGTTCTCTGTTCTGTTCCACTGGTCAGTGTCCCTTTTCTTTTTCTTTTCTTTTCTTTTCTTTTCTTTTCTTTTCTTTTCTTTTCTTTTTTTTTTTTTTTTTTATGGAAACTATCCAGGCATTCTCGATAGTGTGGCTTAAAACACAGGAGCTGCGTGGTTAAAAGGGGGTCTGGATGGTTTCCAACAGGACACAGTCCAAATGCTAACAACTAAGTTTAACAACAGAACTTGATGTTTGGGGCTGCTATCTTATCAATAATATTCACAAGACTAATTGAAGTCAAGGACTAACTGGATGGACACTCTTGAGTTCATGGAAGCTGTCTGAAAATCCTTTTCAGGGCAACTGAATACATCTTATCAGTTCCTATCTATGATGGCTCACAAAAGACCAACAAGGTCACGCATTTCTGTAAGTCCACTGTACTGACAAGTATTTGACAAAACATTATAATCAACTAGATGAAGCAATTCAACTCAAAAAAAAAATACAAATTCTTTGGTTTGGTTTCTGTTTTCTTCCCCAGTATTCTTTGATGGCTTTATTAAGAAACTACAAAGTAACAAAATGTCTGCTGTGTCCATTCAAATCCTGAATCTGGTAACTTAAATAAATCGATCTTTTAGAGACAGAATGGCATGATATAGGTCATAAAATATGAAATGTCCGATTTTGAATCAAAAGTGTAGTTTATTGTATCTCAAATAAGAATCAGTACAATTAGTCAAAGCAAGTGCCTAAACTATTGACACAGCTTTGCCATATTAATGGTAACTTGCTTATGCAAGCAGCAAGGAAGCCTGGGGAGTAAGTGGCAATGAAATTGCAAAAGGTATTTTCCACAGCTTGCTGAGAATTGAATATTTTCCTTGCAAGAATTAGTCCAGAGCCTGGAAGAAGTGGTAGTCAGTTGGTACAAGGTCTGGTGAATACAGTGGATGACAGAGAGTTTCCATATCCAGGTTCTGTAGTTTGAGCAGCATTGTTTTTTGTGACATGTGGTCTTGCAAGAGTATTGGCCTGTCTCTATTGACCCAATCTTGGCTGCTTAATAGCAAGCATCTTCATCATTTCATCCAATTGGTTGCAGTAGACATCTGCTGTAATTGATTGACCAGGTTTCATGAAGCTGTAGTGGATAATACCAGCACTGGACCACCAAACAGACACCATTAGCTTTTTTTTTTCCTGATAAATATTCAGTTTTGGACTGTGTTTTGGCAGTTCATCTTTATCTGACCACTGTGCTGAATGCTTGCAACTCTCAAAAAGAATCCATTTTTCATCATACGTAACAATACGGTGTAGAAATGGTTCACCTTTATGTCGTGACAGCAAAGAAAGGCAAGCTTTGAGATAATTTCTCTTCTGATGCTTATTTAATTCATGTGGTACCCATATATCCAACTTCTTTACTTTGCCCATTTGTTGCAAATGATCTAATATTGTTGGAATAGTAACATCAAACCTTGCTGATAATTCACGTTTAAGTTGAGATGGATTCGCTTACACTACAGCTTTCAGCTCATCATTATCCACCTTGGTCTCAGGTCATACACAAGCCTTATTTTCAAGACTAAAATCACCAGAGTGGAACTTCTCAAACCATCGATGTACTGTGCATTCATTAGCCACATCCTTTTCAAACACTTCATTGATATTTCGAGCTGTCTGTGCTACATTCGTTCCACGATGGAACTCATATACAAAAGTAACACGAATTTTTGACTTATGCATGGCTTTACAAAAATTGCTCTAAAACATTTTTGAAAGATAATCACAAGCCAAAATGTGCATTTGAAAGAATGAGGGTATACTTTCACAATAAAAGAAAAAAACAAACAAAGAAACAAACACCTAAGAAGTGCCAAAGTGAAATGTCAGAGATATCAACTGTCAAACTTAGTACTTAAGGAAGTCGGACATTCCATACTTAATAACCTTTAATATTACTGTACAAATATACAACTCTACAACTCTGAGAAATACAATTTCACCTTCTTAAGCCCATGTTTTCCCATCTTTTTTTGTGACAGAGACCTTTTTGGGGGAAGGTTCAAACTCCATTGGATTTAGAAGACTCAGGTAGGGCCTGTTCCAAGACTACAGCACAGTTCAGACTCATAGAGACTAGGGGGCAAGGGACCAACTGTTGGGTCTTCTCTCTTCCAGAAATTACTAAGGATTAAAGTTAAATGTACTTTTATGTTGTCAGACTTACTACAGAGTATAACTGCTCACATTTGAATTCTGACAAGTGTCTGTGTGTGTACCCATGTGTGTATATACATAAGCTCATTAATTTGTTTAATTTTCCTTAAAAGGCTCTATCTGTATACTTTAAAATAAAAATAAATTCTCCTGTGATTTAAACGCATGTCTTCTGAATCCTAGCTCAGTACTCCACCCTCCCAATACCGTAACTGACATGAATCAGAGACTCAAACTGAGGTCTTCAAACTGCCCCAGTTCAATGCTCTTGCTGAAGCAGACAGGATGTCATTCTATGAATGGGCACCCCCCAAAAAGCACTGCATGTCAGTGGAGTTACACTGAGCTGAAAAATACTTCCACAAAGCCAGTCATGTTGCTGGGGTCTAGCCCAGAGAGCGCAGCAACTATCAAGAATAAAGAGAGAGCCTGGTTAGTTCCAAGCCTGCCTTCAAGCACGATAGGGCCAGTGTTTTCAGATCTGGTGTCCATGCACAGAGTCCTTATAAACAATCCATACTCAAATGGAAGATCTGTATTTCATCTACAGGGAAAACAGGCCAAGATGCGGAAAACTAATAAAGTGTCCCCGTAATTAAAGGATTCTGTCTTATAAGAATGTAATCTCTTTCTACTGTAATAAGTGGCAGGAGTGTGCCCAGGACATCTGCTGGCCTTGAGTGGGTGTCTTTCCTGCAGCATTGCTGTTTCCCACCAAAGTCCAGGCACCAGTAGTCTGTCTACACCTATAATGTTCTTAATGACCTAGAAAATTACCCTGCCAAATGGAAAATTCTAGAAGGTGGCTTAAAAAGCACACTGTAGTAAAATACGGGAGAATATTAGTAAAGGCTAAGCTGATAATTTAGAAGCTAAAAATAAAAATAACTTTATTACAATTCTGATCTGTCCTGTGTTAAGCCCATACCCTATCACAAGAAGGGAACTTATTCCAGCTGAAATCTGATGGGCAGTGCTCGGACTTCAGATCAAACAGACAAAAAGAGAGCAGTTCATTCATAAAATGAATTCAGTGTCTTCTTGTCTTGGCAATGTTTCCTATAGAGAATTTTAGCCTTATTGACTACACTATATACCATCATGCTATGAAGTGCTGTTCTTTGGAAATGCAGCCTCTAACTACAAACCACAATTGACGAGTTTATTTCTGTTAATAACAAACTACTGAAACATTGCATTCTATGGCATATATGAAAGCAGCGTATTTTACAGTAGGAGCCTAATATTCTTGCTTTAGGAGTAAGATCATTTTACAACAGAATACATATTTTTATATTTTTTCATATTTGGAAACCTGCATTGATTTCTTAAATCCTCATGTAAGTGTGAGTGTGTGTGTGTGTGTGTGTGTGTGTGTAGGTATCTTATTGACTTTTTAATGGGGGTGAGGTGAAGCAGGAGTGCAGGCAGGAAGGATAAGATCTATTGTTTACTAGTATAACAAGAAAGGGAAATTCAAAATGTAATTAATGGAAAAGCTGAAATGCACAATATCAGAGATGATTTTGATTTTTATGTTTCCATATCATTTGGTTCTTAAATCAAGGTTATGGTTTTATTAGCCACCTCTCTTGCTTTTTTCTTACTTCTTAAAATTGAGGATTCTTGTTTGTTGAAATGAAACTATGAATTAGAAGGCACAGATCAGAAAACCAAATAAAAGGACTGATGATGGGGTCAGGTCTTTGGGGCTTTGCTACTGCACCGCACCAAGAAAGTGGAAATGCCATTGACTTTCTCAAAGTCTCACTCTATTTGGGAGTAATTCCCAGTTGTTTTATGCAATTATGCATTATCTTCCAAAAGATGAGCAATTCGCTTCAAGTGTGCCATTAGGCCACTTGTATGTCATAAATCATTTCACTTGAAAAATTTCAAATATATGCCTATTACACAGAAAAGTCGAACTTCCATTTTCTATTATTAGGAATGAATGAAGTTGCAAGAGAAATACTCCTTTGATACTCTCTTGGACAAATGGATATTAGAAAATCTATAATAAATTAGTATTAGTATTTTAGTATTAGTATTAGTATTAGTATTTTATTAGTATAATAAAATATTAGTAAATCTGAGGAAATTGGTTTCTCCAATTAATATTAATAAAAAATGAAGACAGTGCTGAGTGAATTGCAGGGCCCCGGCTTCTGAACTTCATCCTAGCATCATGTAATCTCTTACTCCATCTCCTCCTGGATGCCCTTGTTTGTCTTTAATATACAGATGCCAGATGACCTGAAAATAGTAAGGTCTTGGGCTGACTGGCCATAGCAATCCACTCAACATCTCATGTCCGATCATGGCTGCTTAGATGTGTCCCTTGTACATCCTCATCAGCAGTAGCTGAATATTGTGTATAATGATGTCTTTAGCTGAAGTTACACAGTGCTCAAACAACTAGTCAAAATATGGGAAACAAGGCATCTAGATATTTTTTTCCATTGAAATCACAGTTGTTTTCATATCCCAGATATTGACCCAGCCTGTGTCTATATCATCAGAGAGCCTAATGGTGATCTAATTAATTTTTACTATTACTTGCTTATCATGAATGCCAAGGTCTGAATGTTTGTATCCCCCCTAAAATTTATATGTTGAAATCCTCACCCCCAAGGTGATAATATTATAGGAGCCAGGGACTTTTGGAGGCGATTATATCATGAGAGTTGAGCCCTCATGAATGAGATTAGTGCCCTTATAAGAAGAGGCCTGAGAGAGACCTCTTACCCCTTCCAACTTGTGATATTAGAGTGAGAAGACAGATTTCTACGAGAAAATGGGCCCTCATGAGATAATGTTTCGGCTGGTGCCTCAATACTTGAACTTCCCAGACTCCAGAGCTGTGAGAAATAAATTTCAGTTGTTTATAAGCCACCCAGTTTATAATATTTTGTTATGGTAGCCTGAACAGACTAAAAAAATGGGAAATATGATTTCCCCTACTAACCTAACTACATATTACTATGAGTCAAGGTTCACAGTTTCAAGGAACAGGAAAACAAGATTAGCTCAGTATTGAAGAATTGCTTCCTTGCTAAATACCCATGAAGAGGCCAGGTCTGGAAACCCAAGTACTCATGATTTGAATGATACTGACTTTGTAGAAGCTCTGCTGGTTGGATCATTCCACTCTGAAAAGAAAGGACACAAATAATTACTGTTCATGTTTCTACTGACAAATAATTATTCAGAATTCAATTTGTCTCCAAACACGTAGCCCTCCCAGTTACACAGTTTCACACCTTCCTGCCATAAATAATAGATAAAAAAGGAATCAACTGAATGTATTACAAGATAACTTTTTTATTGTTGTTTTTTCATGGTTTAATGATTTTAGATAGGAAAGAGGGAAAAGTGAGGGAGAAGAGGACATGGATATTTGGATTAAAGAGGATTTTTCAAAAACACTTACTTTGTAAGGTGAATCCTGGGGTCAGATGTTGGGATTCCTATTAGAAAGAACACATATAATACAAACATTAGTTAAATGACACAAGGGGAGCAAGAGGTATATCTGTTATTGCTAAAGACATAACTTTACTGTTTACAAATAGGAAACAACTGTTAACAATTCCATTAATTAGGCTTCTCTCTGCAGCTCTTGAAGGATACACATTTGCTAGCCAAACCTGCTGCAACATGATCATAACTGCCATTTTATCAGAATTATAAGTAAGACTGGTGTCTGTTTGGAAATGTGTGCAACATGGGAACAAATGATCCATATGTGTGAAATTCGAGTGTATAATTTCTTACTTAGCTAGGCAATGATGCCTCTCAGGAAGTAAAGGGGACTTGGTTTGAACAAACAAATGACAATTTGTTTGTAAAAGTGTAAATGGGACCATAATTAATAGATTTGCTCAGTTTTTCCCTTTCATAGAAAGAGCTCTTTCTACCTTAACTATGACACATGTGCAATAGATGCACCTCATTTTATACAAAAGAAGTATTCTTAAAACTTCATTATAAGTCTGGGGAAGTATAGAAAGCAATGTGAAATATTAGTGGAGTACATTATTTAAAGGAATTTAAATTTGATTTGAAAGTCACCCTACACACAATTCATTCACTATGTCAAGAAATCCATACTTGCACACACTGGGCTTGCTGGGAGTGTGGCACACCTGTGTGGATGCTGACAAAACTTGCTGGTAGAAGCATTACAGTGATGTTCAGGGCACACATGGCACCTTGTGGATGGAAGAGAGACTTAGTACATGCTACAAAGCAAAGGTTCCAAAGCTGGAGACCATGAATTCAAGTCAATACAAGAATTAGTTATATCAATCACTGCTACAAGCAATTTCTTTATTAAGCCTAATCTTGCCACCCTATACAGCAAAGCCATGATCATACTATAATTTATCTTTTAAAAAAGTAAGCAATGACTATAACACCGTGCTTTAATTGAAAGTGAACTTTCTGATCTATTTGGCATGATTCTGTTGCCCAAGAGAATTGTCTTCTGGCAAGACCACCACTCTAGAAGACTACCACAAATTCAATGAGAGGCAGAAAAGTCCTCTTAGGTAAAGAGCTGTCACAAAGCCCATGTGGTTTGCTGCTCAAAGGCTTCTGTAACCTCCCTAAGAGAGAACTGAGTTTTGACAAAAAACTCTAAAAAACTTGAATATTTGATTCTCAACCCTTAGTGAATCACAGATGGCAAGGAAGGAGAAGGACTTCTATAGGCGCAGACACTGGGAACATTGACATATGAAAACCAATAACACGGGAATCCACAGAAAATGACACAGCAAAGTCAGAACTTAAAAAAGCACAAGACTCTATGATCATTTACCACAGAGGCAAGCATTCCTACCTGTCTTAATAGGCCCCAAATGCACAAGTGCAGCATAGTATAATATTACAGTATAGTATAATAACTGATGCTCATAGTAGTATGTTATCAAGAAAGACTAAAAATGACATGTCAGTTTTAGTCTTTCAGTATATATTTAGTCTTCAGTATAATATTTAAAAGAAGTCAGAAAAATATTAATTACATTTCAAAATAATTTCTATTATATGGCTCACATGGAATGATAACCTTCAGTTATTCAAGAATTTCAATTATCCTGAATATCTCATTTCCCACAATGCCAAATAAGTTATTAATCGTTTGTATCTATGTAACTACATACCAGTATTTCCATCTGTTACTTTCAAGTGATTTTATTACAAATGTACAGGGTGCATTTGGTCTTGCATACCTTTAGGAAATTACATGACAAGTTCCAAAGTCAATCCAACTAAATATCTAATCAGAAAGTGAAACACGCAGTCAATCTTTGTACTGGTCCTATAAACCTGAGTTTTTAACTTTTATCCTAGTATTTTAGACTTTAAACCCAATCAATCAGTTGTTACAGGGCAACAGGGCAGTGATGCATGGAACAAATTGGAAGATTATGTTATTCATTGAATTTGAGTAACTGATGTTATGTATTCTTTTTTTTTTAACAGTTTTTTTTTTAATTTTTTTTTTTATTGGGGGAAAACTACAAAGCATTTACAGTATAATGTTTACAGTCACAATTTATAGTGAGCTGGTTTCCCAAAATATATTACCACTAAAGTTGACTTATCTTGTTACATTTAAAAATCTACTCTGTCAAAGTAGTCCATAGAGTACATACATAGTGCTCCAACTGTATCTGCGTACAACCAACACTCCATTTTAAGTGTACAATTAAATGATTTTCAGCGAATTTACCAAGGTGTACAGTTAATCACATGAATCAATT